>MU184150.1:0-23238 GCA_016904865.1 Pissodes strobi | reverse complement strand
GGGTTAGTTTGGGTTAGTTTGGGTTAGTTTGGGTTAGTTTGGGTTAGCTTGGGTTAGTTTGTCTCAGGCGGGTGTCTGTAAGCGCGCGCAGCGCGCTTATTTAATATTGCAATTTGAATATGTTATCGTTTTAAATGTACGATTTTTATGTCAGTGGAATTTTATACCTAGGTACTATTATTAAAAAATTTCAGTTAAATCGCGTGCTTTTGTCGTTAAATTTAAAAATGTAAGAGCATTTGTAATAAAATATTGAAATAATTGTGAAAATTCTAAAAAATAATATAATGATTAAAGGTACGTCACGCTACCCATGGTTACTGATTCTTAATTTGTCCTATATCATCTGAAATGGAGAGCTGTTGTAACAAAGGCATCTTGGATGTTGCAAATAGGGATATATTGTTTAAGGGACACATACTTAAAAATTATTTTTTCTACTACCGTGCGTAAAAGACTCACTTTACGCACTCTCTGAGATTCGTAAAATAGGCCTTTTTAATGTGCAGTGCGTAAAGTAAGTTATTTTAAGCACTAGTGCGTAAAGTAAGTCATTTTACGCACTAGTGCGTAAAGTAAATCTGACATATTTTTGACGTTTAGGTTTTTACGCACTAGTGCGTAAAATAATTTATTTTACGCACTAGTGCGTAAAGTAATTTAATATTATTTTTGTGTTTTCTCATATATTTTTCGATAGTAGAAAAAATTTTGTATGCTACTTATGTGTAAAGTACCCTTTTTTTATTTATGGGATTGGCGCATTCGCCTACCGCTCATGCGACAATATTCCCATTCATAAAAAAAGTCACTTTACACACTTGTTGCATAAATAACTATTCTTTAACATTTCCTGAAAAATTCGCATTTTTTAAACTGAAAATCAGTAAGACTAGTTAATTTATACTAGAAACGCTGTAAATTACATTTTAATTTTGCGGGACATAATATAACGTACAAGACTTCTTTTTTTTTAATTAGCATTTTTTTGAAAAACGAAAATAACGCATTACCGGTGAAAAGTTTTTAGTTCTTGCGATTAGAATAAATAATGTTTCAAGTACTAAGGTAAAACTTATTTTTATGTAACCGATTTCAGCTATTCTAAACTAAAAAATAAAAAATTGAAAAAAAAATTGTGAAAAAAAATTGAAAAAAAAAGAAATGATGCATTTCCGGAAAAAAATCTTTGATTCCTGGGCTTTGAATAAATGTCTAGAATTCAGCTAATCTAAAGTCTGGAAAACGGAAATGACGCTTTTCCGAAAAACAAAATTTGTGTTTCTATGTTCAGACAGACGTTTTATAAACAAACAAAAACACAGTTTTTACATAACCCATTTCAGCTAAAAGAAAGTTTAGCCCGGTTTTTTACTATTATTGCTAAAGCGAAGTCATTACTTGACGGATTTACGCAAGTAAATCGATCTGAACAATCGTTAAACTCTTCCGTGGATTCTTTATCAAACGTTAAATTACCGCCTTTAAATTTGCCTAGTTTTGACGGAAATTTACAATTTTGGCTACATTTTCATGATACGTTTAAATCTTTAATACATGAAAATAATAACTTACATGGCATTCAAAAGTTTCATTATTTATTATCGTGTTTAAAAGGAGAAGCCTTGCATTGCATACAATCTTTACAATTACGCAATGATAACTACATTATTGCCTGGAATTTGATTTGTGACCGTTATAAAAATACGCGAATAATAATTAACAGTCACATTAAAGGCATTTTTGATATTCCAAATTTAAAAAGGGAATCAAAGGATGGTTTAAGAACCTTATTAGATACTTTACAAAAAAACATTCGATCACTCGAAGCTTTAAAACAGCCTGTTAAAAGTTGGGATGCCATTGTAATTTTTGTGGTTACTTCAAAATTAGATTTTTTTACGCGAAGAGAGTGGGAAAATTCACTAAGCAATTACGCATCAACACTGCCTACATATGAGGACTTAATTAAGTTTTTGACCCAGCGTTGCCAAACCTTAGAAATGGTTAACTTTAATTTATATTCTGATAAACCTGATGGTACAAAGGGTTTTAAGCAATTGCAATTTTCTCACGTATCTCATGATTCTAAAGTTTGCAATTTTTGTAAGGGTAGTCACTTAATTTACTATTGTCACAGATTTTTAAGACTCCCAGTCGAAAACAGATTAAATGAAGTACGAAAATTACGCCTTTGCACAAAATGTCTTCGTGTAGGACATACGAATAAAGATTGTAAGAGCGAAAATTGCCGGAAATGCAACAAGGGTCATAATAGCTTACTTCATTTAACCAACGAAGACTCAACCAAAGATTCTATTTCTATTCCCGTCGGCGTCGTAGAAAATTTAAACAATATTGAACTTAGCCCCAATGTAGGCGATGAAAATAAAAATCTAATACTGTCTGGTAATAATGTTGTAGAACCTGAAACTACGTTATTAAATCAAAATGCAAATAATTACATATTACTTTCAACCGCGAATGTAATAATTTATGATAGTTTAGGGATACCTATATTATGTCGTGCGCTGCTGGACTCGGGTAGTCAATCTAACTACATCACAACAGAATTATCAAATAAATTAGGTCTTGAGAAACAAAGCGTTAATATTCCAATTCGTGGAATCAGCAAAAATTTAGTTTACGTTAAATTTTCAACTAAAACGCGAATACATTCCTCTCACGGAAAATATTTTACGGATCTAAAGTTCTTAATTTTGGACAAAATTACGGAAAAATTACCTGCTATGTCTTTTAATCGCGATATTATCGATTTTCCTAGTGATATTAAATTAGCTGATAATAATTTTAATATTTCAAAACCCATAGATATTTTACTTGGGGCCGGAGTTTTTTGGTCACTACTCTGTATAGGTCAAATTCATTTGGGCAATGGTATGCCTATAGTTCAAAAAACGCATTTGGGATGGATCATTTCTGGCCCTATAAACTTAAAATTCTCAAAACAAATTGTATGTAATTTAAATACTCTCGTTAGCAACTTTGATCTCGAGCGAAACATAGAACGATTTTGGAAAATCGAGGAAATTTTACCAAACGCGATGCAATCGAAAGAAGAACAGGATTGCGAAAATCATTTTTTAAGTACAACAACACGAGATGCAAAAGGCAAGTTCATCGTTAGTTTGCCTAAACGTGACAATTTTTCCAAATTAGGTGAATCTAGAGATACTGCTTTAAAACAATTTTGCAATCTTGAAATAAGATTAAACAAAAATCCCTCACTTAAGGCTGAATATAATAAATTTATGCGGGAATATGTTGACTTAGGTCACATGTCTCTGGCTCCTGCGCAATTTAATGATTATAGCACTTCAAATAAAATTTATTATATGCCGCATCACCCGGTTATTAAAAAATCTAGTTTAACTACCAAGTGTCGAGTCGTGTTTAACGCGTCGTGCAAAACTTCTAGCGGTCTTTCTTTAAATAACGTTTTAAAGGTAGGTCCAACCATCCAAGATGAACTTTTTTCTATCATTTGTAGATTTCGTTGTCATAATTACGTCTTTGTTGCCGATGTAGAAAAGATGTATAGGATGGTACAAGTTGAAGACTCAGACCGCGATTTACAACGAATTTTTTGGCGTTTCGCCGATACAAGCGAAATTCAAGAATATAGGTTGAATACCGTTACGTATGGCACAGCGCCGGCTTCATTTTTAGCTATTCGCGCACTTCATCAGATCGCATACGATAATATGCATATTTATCCGAAAGAATGTAAGATAATCTTAAGGGACTTTTATGTTGATGACCTGATAAGTGGCGCTTCAACCATTGAAGAAGCTAAAGAAATAAAAAATATCGTCATGAAACTTTTAGAAGTCGCACATTTTAAACTGCGTAAATGGGCTTCTAATAAAAAAGAAATTATCGAAATATCTGAAACAGACTGTGACTTACCGCAATATTTTATTACCGATGATAAAACAATTAAAACATTAGGGTTGCTATGGAATCCCAACGAGGATTCGCTAAGTTACTCTGTCAATTTTGACGATAAAATTCGTAATCGTGTAACTGAAAGATTTATTCTATCTACTGTTTCCCAAATATTTGACCCCCTAGGCCTCATTGGGCCAGTTGTTGTCAGAGCTAATTTAATTCTGCAACAGTTATGGAGAGAAAAAATCGATTGGGACGACACCGTGCCAATAAGCATATACACAACTTTTATAAAATTTTTCAAAGAAATTTTCAGTTTAAATGATTTAAAAATACCACGTCATACTCGTTCAACGAACTCAGTAGAAGTTACCTTACACGGATCTTGTGATGCTTCAATGTCTGCTTATGGAGCGTGTATTTATATGGTATCCAAAAACTCAAACGGTAGCGGCTTTGTTGAACTATTTTGTGCTAAATTCCGCATAGCACCATTAAAAACGGTTACACTTCCTAGACTCGAGCTGTGCGGCGCTCTTTTGCTGGCCAATTTGATGACAAAGGTTATCAATTCATTGTCAATAAATATTTCTAATGTTTATTACTGGACAGATTTAACTATCGTCTTGGCATGGCTAGCGTCCGAACCGAAGAACTTAAATACATTCGTATCCAATCGTGTCGCGAATATCCAAAATAAATCTATTGTTAAAAATTGGAAACACGTAAAATCAACTGATAATCCAGCGGATATCATTTCGCGCGGTTCAAGCCCCACGGACTTAAAAGATTCTAAATTATGATGGTCTGGACCTGTGTGGTTACTTAGGGAACCACGTATGTGGCCTACCACAGAAAAAATAGATTTAGAAAATATTCCTGATACGCGACCTAATAAAACCTTGAATTTTTTGTTAAAGACCCCAAACATATTTTTAATTGACAAGTATTCTTCCCTTTCAAAATTACAACGAGTAACTGCTTATATTTTAAGGTTTTCAAAGAACTGTAAAGATAAAAAATTAAAAACAGCAGGTCCTTTAACAATAAATGAATTGGACAATTCGTTTAATGTCTTGTTACGTCTTGCTCAAACACAGGATTTTTGCGATGAAATTTCAGCGCTAAAAAACTTGAAACCCATATCAAAAAAATCCAAAATTTTATCTTTAGACCCTTTTCTTTGTGGTAACATCTTGAGAGTAGGTGGTAGGCTAAGAAATTCGAATTTAAGATATGAGCAAATGCATCCTGCCATACTTTCAAATAAAAATGTATTGTCTATATTATTAATAGAATTTGAGCATAGAAGGCTTTTACATGCTACACCTAAGCTGGTACATTGTAGCCTTCGAGATAAAGTTTGGATAATACGTGGTAAAGGTACCGTTAGGCAGGTTATACGTAAATGCCTTCGATGTTTCAAGGTAAATCCTAATATTTTAATTCCAAAAATGGGAAATTTGCCCATCTATCGTGTAAGTCAAGCCTTTCCTTTCCAAAGAGTAGGCATAGATTTTGCCGGATGGAAGATGGAAAAACGCGGAATCGTATTTTAGTTAAAGCATATTTGTGTGTATTTATTTGCCTTACAACAAAGGCTTTACATTTAGAGCTCGTAGGCGACCTTTCAACCGAAGGCTTTTTGAATGCACTTAAAAAGTTTGTTTCGAGGAGAGGATTGCCCTCTGATATTTTTACGAATAATGGCACAAACTTCGTAGGAGCTGCAAATGAGATCAAGCAGCTAACTAACTTTCTGAGATCTATACCTAATACAAACGTGAGCGAATATTTGGTACAACATAAAATTCACTGGCATTTTATTCCGCCTAGAGCACCTCATTTTGGTGGGCTTTGGGAAGCGGCTGTCAAATCTTGTAAATACCATTTAATACGTATTATGAGCAGAGCCCATTTAAATTTTGAGCAATTTAGTACTGTACTCATGCTGCGTAGAGGCTATTCTTAATTCCCATCCTCTATTACCCATATCCGAGAATCCCGACGACCTTGAACCCCTGACACCATCCCATTTCCTGATAGGACGAAAACTTACTTCTTTACCACAACAGGATATCGAAAATATGCCACTTAATCGACTAACACAATTTGAGCGTCTCCAACAATTAGTGCAGCATTTCTGGACCAGGTGGCATCGAGAATACTTGGGTAGCTTGCAAACTAGAGCTAAGTGGAAATATGATAAGAAGCTTGGCCTGAAAACTGGTCTGATGGTGTTGCTGAAGGACGATGCAGTTCCACCACTACAATGGCCTTTGGGTCGAATTATGGAAATCCATCCATGACATGGGTTGTCACAGTCAAAACGTCAAGTGGCACTTATAAGCGTGCATTTTCCAAGGTGTGTCCGCTGCCAACTGAAGATGATTTTGAAAATCGTTCCCAGTACGACTTTTCAAGGGAGGCGGTATATGTTGAGTCAGAAACTCAACAACAAGCGACGACGCTGTAAATCCGTTTCCACGTAACACAGATACCACCAGCAAGATGACAAGAAATGAAGACAGGATTGAGATGTCAGTTCACTACTTGTCAACGATATAATAATTTTGCATTGTAAAATAGTATATTATTTTATATGGAGGAAAAGTAATACTTTTCATGGCGCGCTCGGGTTTAACAGCTGAACGGAGTGAGGCTGGTAATAGAGAGCAAGCCATGAAAAGTAACTTTTCCTCCAAATAAAATATGCTGTTTTTTCTTCAAATGTCCACGAATTAAGCCAAAAACGTCTCTTTTTAATAGTAATAATAATTATTATTAAAGATAAGTGGGTTCGCAAGGCGGCTTAGACCGGTGCGGTGTCGGTGAATAGGCTCAGGTTGTTGCTATAGTAATGTAACATAAAACTGTCAGTGGACACTGTCAACAATAATTATATTTTTAAAATTGGGTCTTCGATTGCTTTTTAATTCCGTATTGATAAGCAGTTATTAAGTAAGTTCGATTAAATAATAACCAATTTGTTCCTAAATTAGTGATTTTTAGAAATGCAGTCACACATTGAGTGATAAATACAAATTTTAGTTTAATAACTCTTGAGTTGTTGACGCTTATTTTGATGTTTGTTTGTATTGTATCTATGTTGCTATGATAACACTTTTACCTCCGGCGGCGGAAAAGTGAAAAGTAAAGCTCCGGCGGAGGAAAAACGAAACTTCACTGCCGCCTACACAGTCGAGTAATGACGGATTTACTGACGTTTGAAGAAAAAATTAGTTTGTTTTAAAATAAAGTCTAGATACGAGATAATAATTCGATTATATATATTAATCGCACAGTCGGTGTGCATGATGGCATTTCATGGGCTTCTCCAGTCGGTTTGTACTTATGCTCTGTTATCTTGGGGCCACTCAGCTCATCTGGATAGAGTCTTTGCTTTACAACGAAGAGCTATAAGAACTTTGGCAGGTCTAAAGTATCGAGCAGATGCTAGGGACGCTTTCAGGGAATTGAAGATACTTACCATTCCATCCAAATACATCCTTGAATGTATACTATTTGTGAAAAGTTCAGGCAGGTACCAGCCGGCTGGTGATCACCACAGCCATGATACAAGATCAAGAGGTGACATGGGGATTGAATTTCTCAGGCTCAAAAAATCATGGAATGCTACTCTGCACTATGCCCCCAAACTCTTCAATAAACTACCAACTCCAATTAGAGCTCTTCAGTATAGTAAACTAAAAAAGGTCTTAGCAGCATATTTAATTGAAAACGCCTTCTATTCAATAGAAGAGTTTATTGACCATCACATAAATGCTACCGAGATGTCAACGGACTAATAATAGAGTAGGATGGGTCAGTATGGGTATGTGGTACTTAAAAATTGTGCAATATTGGTTATGGTTTCATTTGACTCATTTTTTAATTTTGTTTTGTATTAGCTACTTGTATCTTACATTTTGTAAACTAGGTGTAAGATAATCTTTTATTTTTTTTGTATTTTAATAATTAGGTTAGTCCAATATGTTTTTTAAAAAAATGGGTAATCTTGTCTTGACGTATGTAAAACTATTGTTGTAGCATGAATAAAGAATTTGAATTTGACATATATTGAAAAAACCAAAAGGGGTGGTTTTTCACCCCTATTTTCAAGTTCCACCCTCTAATTTAATTGCACTCCGCGGTTTTTCTTCATTTATAACCCATTGATCGATTCCTATAATAAAAACCCGTGAACGTCTTAGTTCTTTCTATATGACATAATCCAAGGCTGCCCAACCCCAGGCCCGCGGGCCAGGGGTTGGGCAGGCACTTAACGAGCGATTCAGATCTTTCGAAGCAGGATAAGAATTTTTATCCATTTCTATATCTTTAAAATAATACTTTAGGAAATTCTTTTCATTGCTCCAGTTACCACAGGCCAACACCTCATCAATCGGTGTGTTAAAAGCAATTCTCTTAGAGCCAACCGCGGATCGAAAACTACCCGGAGAAGCATTGATCCCCACCTCCTTGAAAACCGTACGGATCCACTTCGCAATAACTGATCTTGACGCCGCACCAACCTTTCCTCTTTTTGTAATGAATAAGGAAGAGATACCCTGAGGCTTTCTTCTTGATTTTGATATTTCTAAAAATTTTCCTAGCCAGAAACTTACGTCAATGCTCTTATCATCACTTTTTAAAATTTTCCAACCAGACTGTCTAAAGGAAGCTTTGTCTGTTTTAGAACCGAAAGATGGCCAGAAAACGACAAATTCTGAAAAAATTTGTAAGTTTTCTTTACTAATACTCAGCAGGGTCAGATCATGTACCCTTCTACCCGAGGATAATAAAAGAAGAATCGCCAAATATCTTGAAACTTGGAAAACGCTGTTGGTATCCGGGGGATGGGATCTAATCCATCTCAAAATAATGCTAATATCCCACACACTTTTACTTGATTTAATGGGAGATTTCAACCTGATAGCCATAAGCATCCGTTTAACAGTCGGGTGTGAGGACGGGGATTCGCAAAAGAGCAGATCACAGACTTATTTACCAAGATGCTATTATAAGATAGCTTCTTAATCTGATGTAGAAAGCTTAAATAACGAGCTGAATATCCAGGGGATGGGTTATTGACTGATATATTTTTAGAAACTGTCCAGCTACGCCATTTTTTCCAGGGACGGTTGAAAGTATTTAGCGTCGATTTTCCCCACTAAGACTGCAATAAAGAAATATCCGCCCCACTCCAGCCAGCTACTACGTCACACCACCCTGAACTTTCCAAGCCTCCAAACATAGCAACCGAGCTTCGGGTAGTGGTTTTCCCGTTTGCAAGTTGATCAGATTGCAATGCAGGTCTTGAATCGGAAGCGGAGGAAATATCGCCCGGGCTCGGAGATCTGACCTCCAGAACACTTTCTTCCACCTCGGAGCTATTACTATGTACATTCTTTTCGCCTGATTTAAGTGCTGAAGAACTCTGGGAATCAGGGTGGGCGGAGGAAACACCCAAGCTAGTCGGAAATCCCAATTTCTGCTGAACGCATTCATAAATACCGCTTGCGGGTCGTTCAGACACCGAGTCACATACATTGGAACAACAGCGGACTGATTGGTGGCAAATAAGTCTATTTGAGGGCAACCCCAAGCCTGGAAATTTTTTTCCGTTGCTGGTTCCAACAAGTGCCAATCTGGCATCTCCAAGTGCCTCGAAAGACAATCCGGAATTGAGTTGAAAACCCCCGGAATAAACTAGGCTGTCAGGCGAATATTGTGACGACTTACCAGATTTAGCAATGTCCCTGTCTGGATTAATAGATTTAAAGACTTTGTGCTCCCTTCTTTGTTGATGTACGAGACTACCGTCTTGTTGTCTGACATTAAAAGAATCGACTTGTGCTCCAATATTCGAATATTTCTCCTTACGCTTTCGAAGACTGCGTATAATTCCTTCCTGATAGCAGCATGTCTCCGAGTTGGGCTCCCCATCCTGAATCAGAGGCGTCCGTTGCTAGATGGAAATCTACATTCGTTTGAAAGATCGGAGAGGAGGAATGCACAGTCCGGTACCACCAAAGGATGTCTTGTAAAGCAAGAAGACTTATGGGAAAAACCTTGTCGGGATTCATCTCCGGAAGGCGCGCACAAAGCCTTTGCATCTGTCTGCAGTGCAAGCGGCCCAGAGGAACTACGAATGCGCAGAAATTTAGGCTGCCCAAAATTGATTTGGCCTCTCTCCAAGACCAACGTTTCGTTTTCAGCAGAGTCTCCAATTTCCTGGAAAGAGCCATTCTTTTCAGTGAAGATAACTTTTTCACATTCCAAATAATCCCCAGATACTCCAGTTCTTTTACCGGAAAGAGAACCGACTTTTCGAAATTTACTTTCCAACCCAGGGAAATGAGAACGTCTATTGCTTGTACAACCTGGCTCTCCAATATTTTCGCATCTTGGTTTACAATTAGGAAATCGTCCAAGTAAACAACCACTCTTAGACCTAAATCCCTTAAATACCCTGCAATCCAATTTGACAGTTTGGCGAACGCCTCCGGAGCCGAAGACAGGCCGAACGGAAGGCATGTCATGCAGTACAGCTTGTTCTCGTAAAAAAAGGATAGAAACCTCTGATGAGACTCCTTTATAGAAACATGGAAATATGCCTGACAAATATCCAGCTTTACGAGAAAATCGTTCTTCTGAAGGAATTGAGGAATTTTGTAGTGGCTCAATAGGCGACAAATACTCGTTGAGACGTCTCAGGTTGAAAATTGGTCTGCTCGACCCGTCTTGCTTTGGAACCAAAAACATGTTGGAAAGAAACCCCGTTTCTAGATGAACTGGCGTGAGGACTTTCATTTCTAACAAAGATTTTATTTCGGCGTCCATTTTTAAAGACGTTTTGGTTTGGAAACGGCGGCAAACCAATCTTGAAAGAGGAATCAACGGCGGCCGACGAACGAAAGGAATCGCATACCCCGAAATTATTTTTAAAATGGCTATTGGGGCACCCAAAAATTCCCAACGAGCTCTGAAATCCCTCACTTGGCCTGCATAAAATCTTTTTTGATTCGGGTAGTCATTTATGGTTTTTTCTATCCTTAAGCGTGGAGGATCTTTTATGTTGGTGACGAAATCTATCCCTATCCTGAACTTTACTCCTCTGACTTGTACCGGGTTTTTCTGAGATGAGACGATTACGTGAATACGAATTATTATTAACAGACCTTCGTTGAATTTTCCCAGGGCGATCATTAGAATGCCAATTTTGAGGAAAGCGTCTCTTTAAACTTTGTGGCTTAAGACCCTGTTCCTTTCTAACACGCTCAAATTGCTCCTCCTCGAAAAGGTGGGTAGAAGAAGCCGGAATTTTATCCAAAACAGGAGCTATCGCCGGGTTTGATCCGCTATGATACTTACGGCGCAAATCAATAACTTCGGCCCGTTTTCCGCAAATAAATTGTAACAAATCATCCGATACCACCCTAAAATTAGAGTGTGGCCCACCAAAAATACCAAAAAGCTCCTGAGCAAATTCCGGATGCTTGGAAATGAACTCAGATATTCCTTCTTGGAAACATTGCCGCTGCTTTAGCAGGCCATGGCAAAGCGTACCAAGAGAACCGTCTGTTTTCGCCAAAAAAACTGCTGTAATTATTAGAGATCGTGCTAAGACCATGGTTAACAAGGAGATGAGAAAAAACGGGGGACGCAAGATACTTTTTCTGAACCTCAGCATATCTTATTTCGCCCCACGAAGGCCTTTCCAATCTCTGACATTCAATCCTCTGCTTCCTTAATTCCGCGCTTGGTTCTGGTATCGCGGGCTCCTGTTCTTTGGTTGCAGGCGCAAAATCAAAGGAAAATCCATCCTCGTTATTAACAGAGGGTATAAAAACCGGAGCTTGCCAACTGGAACTAGCACTCCCATCCTCTAAGGGGTTCTCGTCAACCTCATCATCGCCTGATATCTCTGAAAAATGATCCTGTTCTCCTGGCAGCGAACGGCCGGACAATCTCTCCAAAATGTCTTGTAACATAGAATAGGTCTGATCAGACCTCTGCTCCAAAACATCCAGGCGAGTCGAAACAGGCTGTTTCTTAGGAGCTTTCAGCTGATCTGAATCTTCATCCGAATCCCCAACCGCCAGAAGCTTAGATGCTTTTATACGGCTAACGAGTAAATTTTTAATGGAACTAATTGATTGAGAAATCAGCTGATGCTGAATATATGATGAACCTCTAATTTGAATCGACAAGGCTGCCGGGCTATAAATTAACCCCCTGCAAAAACGCCACTTAAGCATCCTAGAGTTTATGTCTCTTTAAGGCTTCTCCCCAAAACTACTGGCGCTTGGATCAAAAGCCAATGCAATTCCCACTGTAGGCAACGCAAAACGAATTTTATTTAACAGTTGCGGATCGATGTCACCTTCCAGAAAACATGGCATCTTACAGACTGTCCAATTCTTCCAACCCTCGGGTAGACTATCCTCAGCCAACTTCTTAAGCCTTTGCAATATGCCCTTTTCATCCTCCTCTGCATCTTTCACCAAGAGCTCTCCCATGCTAATGATGTCTGAACTAATCGCCATCTGCAAGGAAAAGAAGGTGGACAGTAAGAAACGGCCGACAAAACAAGCCGTAGTAACAAAAATTAACTGTCAGTATAGTCAGTGGCCCGCCTGTGATTTTGAATCGTCAATTTTGCCCAAACGTTAAAAAGGTTGGGCAGCCTTGCTATATACCGAGTGGAGCTCGCTGAATGAATTGCATTGTCAATACTCACGTAAGTGTGATCTTATAAAACACTAATTTTACAGTAGTCTTATCTATGCCAAAGTGACCTATATCAATTTGAAATCGGTGCTCGTTTTGGAACAACCCTTCGAGGTCCGAAAGGAGTAATTTTATACACCTGGTCCCCTTTTAATTCCTATTCCTTAATGATATGCCTCTCTTTGTTAGAATTTTAAGATTCAAGAATTTTTTTAATTCTCTCTATCTCAAAATCACACAACTGAGCTGTCAACAACCAATCTCCGTCCGTAATAGTAATGCTATTAACACATTGAACGTTTTCTAGATTTTCGAGCGAAATAGGATTGCAACTGAGAGCATCAACATGGGACATTAGTTGACCTTATCTGTGTTTAATGTCATATTGATACTCGCTCATCAGCATTACCCACCTACCAATTCTTTGATTTAGGTCTGCCTTTTCAAACGTGCTGACCACAGCTGAACAATCTGTAATAATGGTAAAAGGCCTACCGAAGAGATACTGTCTAAATCTTTTAACTGATGAGACGATCGCCATAGTTTCGAGCTCGAAAGAATGATATTTTTGTTCATTGGCGGTCGTCTGTCTACTATACCATTTTCCCTCTTCCCATCGCATTGTATTAAGCAACCGGCGACACCTATTCGACTAGCATCAGTAAATAATCGGCATTCTAAGTTTTTATCAAACATTTTTAGAATAAGTCGAGAAATTCTTGTTGTCTTTTTCCCCAGTCCCACTCCGGGTCTTTATGCAATAATTCACTTAAACTTTTCAGCATAATGAAGAATAAATTTACGGAAGTAGCTGATCAAGCCTAAATATTGTCGAATGTGATGAATATTTTGAGGAATTGGGAATTTTTGCACCGCCGAGATATTAACGTCCGCGGGTTTTGTGGTTTGTAAAAAGAAACATTTCGATAATTTAAGTTTCAAATCGTGTTGGCGGAGAAGGTCTAAAACTTTTTTTAACGTATCTAAATCTTTCCAGGGATTAAGATATCGTCTAAGTAAACCAGAACCTTCGTAAAACGCAAGTTTCCCAATACCTTGTTGATGACGCGCTGAAACACAGAGGGAGCATTTGTTAGATCGAATGAAACTTTAAGGAACTCGTAATGCCCATCTTGGGTTATAAAGGCTGTTTTAAAAAGTGATTCCGCGTGCACCTGAATTTGATAAGACCCTGATGCTAAGTCGAGGTTGCAAAAATACTTCTACCCCGATAAACGACCCATCTAATCCTCAATCACAGGTAATGTATATCGATCAGTCTCCGTTATTTTGTTTAGCGCTCTATAATCTATGCATAATCGCTTTTCTTCGATTTTTTAAACTAATACAACTTGACTGGCATAAGGTGATGTAGATTCTCTAATAATCTGATGCTTTAATACCTCGTCAACGAGATTTCTAATAATATCTCGCTCCAATTCAGAGTATCTTCTAGCTCGGTACGATACGGGCTGATTTGTTCTTAGTCATCTTTTCACCACATGTGCCTACATCGAAAGCACTCGTAGCAAACAATCCTGAGTACAAATTTAAATAGATAGAATCGCTTGTTTATCAGATTGTTCGATCGGACCGATTTTGACATTTTTCTCGTCTAATTTAGAGCCAGTTGATAAAACGGAAGTGAAAATTAATGAATCATTTACTTTTTCGGTTCGGTTACGGCGTGGCGCCGGCGAAACGATTCACCAAAAGAGTTGACTACAGTTGAAAAAGAATTATTTATTCTCTTCAGTTTTGTGGGTTGATAAAACACGAATACTTCACTATATTCGTTTACTTAGAACTTCAAAAATGAATATTCGACCAAAATATAAAGCAAGCTAACATTTCACCAGCCTGGTATTAACTAACTCCCCATTCGTTCCCAGGCTCCGTTATCGGCACTTATTGGAACCATATTTCAACATAAGGTAGTGGCTAAATTTACTCACTTATTTTTTTAATTGACCTCGTATCGACAGCGTCAGACAATGAGTCCTTGCACATTAAAAGAAAAATGACACTGGTATTATTATTTAGACACTGTGAATTTTTTTCAGTGTATCAATTTTCCTAGAATATTATATTTTACTAGCCAGTCAAACAATTATGGCTTAATAAAATAAATTCAATCAGCAATATTCTTATCTGCAGTGAATTAATTGAATAAAATACGGAGTATACTAGTACTAATTATTTTAATGGGATACTCATTTAATTATCGAATACATACAGCAATAACTGTTTCCAAATATACAGGCACTCTACGCCTTATGATTTAAAACTAAACTTACTATCTAACGCTAGCCCTGAATTGGTGTACTGAAATACTCATGAAATTCTTGCAACCAAACACAATAAATGTTTTCAAATATGCAAGCAATCTACACATTATGATTTAAAACTAAACTTACTGTCTAACGCTTAATGTTAACCCGGAACCTACCCTGCTCCTGTTTGCCCATCTTCTCCCTCGACGGATGACGAATTTCAACCACGTTTCTTTACTTTAGTTTTCTACTGTGACCATAGTAACAGACTTGAAAAATCAAAGTTATATTAGAAA
This sequence comes from Pissodes strobi, assembly GCA_016904865.1. Classification (NCBI taxonomy): domain Eukaryota; kingdom Metazoa; phylum Arthropoda; class Insecta; order Coleoptera; family Curculionidae; genus Pissodes; species Pissodes strobi. The sequence continues at coordinate 8,021 of MU184150.1, read as the reverse complement.
TTTCTCGGACCCCAATCGGGCATTAGGACCCACTACAAATGGATTGACTTATAAAAATTACCCGAGTTCCAGTTCGGACATTACGACGAGCTGCAAGTGAAGAGTATGTTAAGACTAATTTTTCTCCGATAATTTCACGCTTTTATAGCAGCTTTTTGACCCATTTGTTCCCCAGAAAAATCCGGAATATGCACACCTGCACGAAGTTCACGTGTGAGGTTACGCAATTGTCCCCAATTTTCGACGAAAACACATTTCGAGTTGTAACTGATTTTACCTTCCCATCTCCCAGAGTTCGAAATTTTTCCATGCCGAGCTTTGGCCTGTTAGTTTACACGTGTGTTCAAAGTCCAAGCACCATTCGAGCCTTATAAGGTCATGACTTTTTTCTTTCATTTTAATTCGCTGGACTGGAAATTAGAACCGCCCCTGACCAATGACTTTCTTTTTAGAACAAAGTTTGGGGAACCTGCGTAAGATGATCTTTTTTCGTGTTAGTTAATCTTGTGTCGCGTTCTCTTGCAGTCGAAAACAAAAGTATAAGTCAACTCCGATTTAAATTGGTTCTCGAATCTTGTGAAGTTATACACAATGGTAAGTGATTATTATTTTTTTAATTGAACGGGGTCAGGTGCTTTTGTTGTCCACTTCTATGGGAAGGTAAAATGTTTAACCCTTTTTTCGCGATTCTGGCATTACTACGTGAAAGTTAAACTTCAATTCGTTTTTAATTCTTGTTAATAAACTAAACTTATTATTTTATTTGAACGTTTTTTCTCTGGTTTTTTTGTTTCGAGACTAAATTTAATTTTTGAACAATTAAAATTAAATTATTTTTTTATTTATTTATTTTTGTTTTAAACAAATTGTTGAAACATTTTTTGAAATAGATCAGGTGCTGGCCCTGGTTGCCACAACAGTTAGCAACATTTTCTTTCAACAATTCAAGTTTATCGCAGGTGCGTTCAGTAATAAAACTCGACTGAGAGCCACTGTCTAAAATTACATGAATGGTATATTTAATAATCTTAAATCGGTCCACAATATAAACGTGATGATGAGAAAAAATTGATAAAAATGTAAAAAATTTTTCGGAAAGGTAATAAAAGTATCATAAAATGAAATAAGAAAAAAAATAAAAATAAAAGTTAGAAAAACGCGGTATTCGGCGAAAAACGGCGAAGGAGTTCAGCTACGAGGTCGGTGACGGCAAAAATGGAAAGAAAAAAATTCTTAATGAAAAAAAAAATAAAAAATTTGGGAAAAATGGGGAAAAAACGTAAAAAAATTTTCGGAAATTCAATAAAAGTATTATAAAACGAAATAAGAAAAAAAATAATAAAGAAAAAACAAAACATTGTTCGGAAAGTTAATAAAAGTATTATAACACCAAATAAGAAAAAAAAGAAAAAATCGTTCGACAAGTAAATGAAATTATTATAAAACGAAATAAAGAAAAAAAATAATAAAAAAAGTTAGAGGAACGCGGTTTTCGGTGAAAAAAAAGTTTAAAAAACGGAAAAAAAAAATAAAACGGAAGCAAAAGTGAGAAAAAAAACTAAAAAAAAAAAATAATTCTTAATATCTCTTTCATAAGTTTCACTTCAGTTTCCAGACATTTATTTGATCGTATAAGTACCTTTAAAAGAGGTTTTGATACTGGCAGAATATGCAATTTAGATCTTTTAGTATTTGTGCTATCAGGCTTAATGGTTATGCAACACGCTTTGCCTGTGAACTTAGAGGGTTGACTGGCAGAGGCGCTGCTGTGGGCTGGAGGAAGATTCCAAGAATGGAGATCATAGAATAGGTTTTGCCATTGTTTATATATAAACAATGGTTTTGCTAACGCGAGTTTATACTTTAATTAAACAAGTTATATAAACAAATTGTATTATTCCTACCGATAATATGACATTATTCCTCTAGCCGGTCCGAACATCAAATGTTATATCTTCGCCTTCGCCGCCATTTGGTAGTTGGCACGAGCAGCCACTAAAAAAAAATATATAGATTATATGGACACTTAGGTATATAAGGCGAAATCGACTCCATCAGCTGATGATCATTACTCTTAATTGTTCTATTTGATTTGAGTCTGAGTACATATCAAAGCCAATGTACAATAATTTAGGTTTTCAGTTACAATTTAAAAATATAGTTGATGAGTCTGATTCGTAATTACCTTTGACGAGTCTGACAAACGAACTTAAGCTTCAAATTGCACGGAACGTCGTTCCACTTCCATCTAATATTCTTCTCCGTTCCCACGTTCAATAATTCTAAGCAGTGTTCCGAATGATTGACGTTGTTCGGTTCGAAAACGTTGTAGTTTGAGTAGAGTATTGATTTCCCCGATTTTAGCCAAAAGAAATGGTCGTTATTTTCCAAGTTTGTGGCAAACAACCAATAACCGTACTCGTAGCCAGCTAAAAGGAATAATTTTTAAATGAGGAAACAAGTGTAGATATAATAAAAGGACTATGAGCCTTCTGCCTCTTACAGTTCAGGAGTTAGAGCGGTTTAATGGCCGTAACCTAGGAGGTGAAAGTAGATATTCTTAAAAATATACTAAGTACATATTCTTAAAAATATAAACCGCATGCTCGCTTTAGAATTTGATCCGCTTTAGCTCCTAAACCACAATAAAATATAATCAATATTTTCTGAATAATATATAAGTCAAATATACAACGGGTTACATCGTTTGAGTCAAGAGTGCCAAAGAGCCATTTGTCGACTTTGCCAACTACATCAAGTAGGTCTCTTTTTGGTTGATGGGATTTGTGGAAAGTGTGGGTGTTTCTTCAATTTGTCTGCAGGTGTTTCGCTTTAGCTTCTAAACCACAATAGAATATACCGTAAACCGGGGTGACTATGATCCACATATTATCTTCAAGTCTCAACAATCTTTCGAATTTAATAGTTGACCAGTTCAAAAATGGTTCATATATAGGAAGGAAATATGTATATTAGATTTCATGAGTTTTTCTAAAGCAAACAAAATTATTTCCACCCTTTTTTTTTAATTGGGTGGCCATATTCACCCATTGCTTTGGGGCCACTATGGCAAAGTATTTCAATTTCCTTTAAACCCATTCTAACACCTTCTCGGGGGGTGACTATGGCCACTAACCTAAAAAATAAAGGTTTCTATAAATAATTTGTGGTAAGTAGGCGATTAAAACGTAAGTACAAGGGTGAACAATCCGACGCTTAGTGAATTCTTCTTCGCAATGATAGGAAGAGCCGACATCGAAAGAACAAAAGGTGACGTCGCTATAAACGCTTGGCCGCCACAAGTCAATTATCCCTGTGGTAACTTTCCTGACACCTCTTCCTTAGTTGGACTGTGACTAACGCTGTGCTAGCGATCTATAACGACAATATTCCCTGCATAAAAGTATGTTATTCTGCACGCGTTGCCACCTCCAGCGTTTTACGTGTCGCCAGAGTCACCCCAAAAGATGTAAAAATAGTAAGGGGTGAATATGGCCTCATCTTATCTCAAAACACCAAAAGTTTTTAACCAAAATGTAGAGTAACATAGGTAGTAGAACCTTTTGGTATGCCTTAAAAATAAACATAATTCTTTTGGTGTTAAAAACCGCGGAGTGACGAACAAAGTTATTACGGCACTTTTTTAAGCCATGTTTCATGTTCTTTTCTACTGACTACGAAAATCAAAAGATAAACGTTAGATATGTAAAAACGCTTGCATTTTATACTTTCAGGTACATATATATTATTAATTTCCATCAGTTGTTTAATTAAGAATATCTATATTTTAATGGTACGAATTTTTAAACATTTTTCAATTTTTTGGCCATTTTCACCCTTAGGGGCTATAGTCATCCCGGTTTACGGTAATTAATGCTTTCTGAATAATATATAATTCAAATATACAACGGGTTTCATCGTTTGAGTCTAGAGTGCCAAAGAGCCATTTGTGGACTTTGCCAACTACATCAAGTAGGTCTCTTTTTGGTTGTGTGGGTTTGTGAAAAGTGTTGGTGTTTCTTAAAATTGTCTGCAGATATTCATAAGCTTGATTAAACTTATATGAAGTAAAAATTGAAAAGCATTCATTTTGCTATTGAAAATAGTTTTGTTTGCTTAGATTAAAAGTGTTTTTATATTAAATAAGGGAGTTTCGATTTCTGTAAGATTTATGTGAAAATTGGATGTGTTCTGAGTAGCAGATATATAGGTTTTCCTATGGCCGTTGGTAATATGGGGTCCGGCGCACAGGCCTCTTAAGGGTGAGAATAATATCATTTAAAGTGGAATGAAGACGTTCTATTGGACTATTTGAGTTGGGGTGGTGCAATAATGGATTTCAGTTTTGTGCAAGGAACAGAGGTTTTGAATAATTCCGTTTTTCAAGGGTGTGCCATTATCTGTAGTGATTTTTCTGGGGAGCCCGTAATGGTTAAAATAAGTAATAAGTTTGTTTGCTAATTCGATTCTTGTGGGTATTAAAAGAAGGTATGCTTGTCCTAGAGTAGATAACAATGACTCGGAGAGGTGCGCAGTGGCAAACATCGTCGACCTGAGTTATAGCATATGTAAGGGCGTGGCTTAAACAGCTTTTTAGACAGGTCCGGCGCGCCAATAACAGGGTTTTCTGAGCTTGAGTGTTTTGTTTCTAAGTCGGTAGAGGGTTGTACTGGTCGTAGTATTATATCCGAAATTAGGTTGATTTTTTGGTTCTTTGGTTTTTCGGAAAGTGTGTTAAGAATTTCGTCAAGTTCTTCGGGCGATAATTAGGGAATTTCCTTGGGATCAAAATTAGCGATGATTGACATTTGATCGTCTTCGATTGGATGAATTTGTATGCAGGATAGACAGTCGGCATTAGAATTTTGTTTCCTTTTTTTATATACGATTTCGTAGTCAAATTCCTGAAATTTTAGTCTCCAACGAATGAGTTTAGAATTAGGCTCCTTAACAGAAAATAGCCATTGCGACGCTTTGTGATGTGTGACAATTTTGAATTGGGTCCCATAAAGATAGGGGCGGAAATATTTGGTCGCCCAAACTAGAGCCAAAAGTTCGCGTTCGATGGTGCTTTAGTTTATTTCTGCGGGATTTGGGGTGCGTGAAGCATATGCACTTGGCACATCATTGCCAATAGGGCATGTTATGGATGCATGGATGTTAAAGTACAGGATCATTCACGTCTCAAAACTTTGGACAAAATGAATGATGTGTCCACTTTTTTATTCTTCTTAAGGCAATTTGTTAATGGTTTCGTTAGGTGTGCAAATTTTTTTTATAAATTTCCGATAGTAGCCAATTAAATCTAAAAATGATTGTTTTTGCCAATGGAAATTTTTGGATGGCTGCTATTTTTTTGGTATTGACTTTTACGCCTCATGTGTAATGATATGACCCAAAAATTCTACAGTTTTACAAAGGAACTAACATTTATCAAGTTGGATTTTAAGATGGCTTTCCTTGAGTTCTTAAAAGACGGCCTTTAAATTTAAAATATGTTCTTGCAAGGAGGTAGAAAAGACAATTATGTCGTCCATATATACTAAACAGATTTTACCCTGGAATCTTTGAGGACGTTGTCCATGAGCCTTTGGAAGGTTGTAGAGGCATTTTTGAGGCCAAAGGCCATTCGGAGGAACTCGTAGTATCCATTTTTGACACTGAAAGCAGTTTTTTCAATGGCGTTTGGGTATTTGATGAAAGCCATAGGCTAAATCCAGTGTGGTAAAATATTGGCTGCGGCCAAGTTTATCAAGAATATGTGAAATGTTGGGGAAGACGTAACGATCTGTTATAGTTTTCTCGTTTGTTTTACGATAGTCTATAACGATTCTCCATTTTTGTTTCATAGAAGCGTCAGCCTTTTTGGGAACGACCCAGACGGGACTGGACTGGAGAGGAACGAATAATACCATTTTCCAACATTTCATAAATTTGTTTTTGTACTTCTTTTTTATGTACAAAAGGATACCTGTACGATTTAATAAAAACTGGATTATTGTCTGTTGTCTTAATTTCATGTTTAACTGTATTTGTACAAGATAGTTTTTTGCTTGGCCTGTGTAAAACTTCTGGAAATTGAAGGATGACTTTGTTAAGGGAGGCTTTTTCTTCGCTAACAATCCTCATACTCTTGCGAGTCAGCCCTTCTCACATTCACTCATAATATAATTCAGTCACTTGAGAACAATTCTCAAGGAGATGCTGTAGCCTTAGATTTTCAAAAGCCTTTTGACGTAGTTCTGCATGATAAGTTAATGAATTTAAATATAGATAAGAGAATCATTTTATGGGTTCAAAGCTTTCTTTAGAGAAGGACTCAGTGTGTCATGGTGGATGGGGCTATTTCCAGAGAGAAAGAGGTTTCATCGGGTGTCCCGCAAGGGAGCGTTATTGGCCCTTTAGCATTTCTAATATTTATTAATGGTTTGCCTAGATATATTAACTCAACAGTACTGCTCTTTGCTGATGATTGTCTGGTTTTCCGGGCAGTCGGAGATTATCATGACATGCTCACCCTTCAAAGTGACTTGTTGCAAATTGAAGCTTGGACTCAGTTGAATGGCATGAGACTGAATGGCTTCAAAAGGCAGTTTATTACATTTGACAAGAGGAATATAAATTCTGCTTATAGAATTTTAGATAGTTTGATTGGATCAGTGGATCACCTTGACTATTTGGGAGTTAATTTGGCTTCTGACCTTCACTGGGATTTTCATATTTCCAGCTGGGCTAAAAATGCCTACAAAATTTTAAGAAGGCCTCTAGGGAAACAATACTTGAATATTATCCCACTGTGTGGCATGCTAACCAGATAGGGCTTACAAATGACTTGGAGATGGTTCAGCGAAGGGCGGTGCGTTGGGTTTATTTGAATTTTAAGAGGGATTTTAGCCCTTCCTTAGCTCTGCAAAACTTATACTTTATATCATCATAGAGATTTTTTTTTTTAAATGATTTATAAATTACAATCTGACATTCCTTCCTTGCGGGACCTCAAAGATGCACTGCGGCCACCTCCCTTTATAGGTAGGAATGATCATCAGTTTAATATTGATCCTCCGAGATTTAGGACAAATATTGGATGTGGCTTATCCAGTCTCTACTCATTTAAGAGCATATTAAATTAAATAGGTTGGTAACTCAGATGTAAATAATTATTATTAATATTTATTTGTCTAGATTATGACAAGTGTGGACCCTCCGCTTTCACATGCGGTGATGAAGCTTTGTGCAGTTATTTAGAGATAAAAACCCATGTTAGTAGTCAATAGAAAAGTGTAAACATTGCCCGCGTAAAATTTTACTTATGACCAAGGTTTGGCGTGCCAGGTATAAATTTTGAACAAGGGGGTATTTTTGAAATTTCGGTTTTTGCCATTTTTGCGAGATTTACTGCAAGCTCAATTTATACAGAAGCGAAGTGTTGAATGAGTGGTGGGGGTGCCGCTCGGTGAGCCGGTGCACTAGACTCAAGAGACAGCACCGAACCTCCTTCGATCCGGCCATCCATCCCTCCCTCCCTGCCTTCCTCACTGCCTTCCTTGCGTTGACTTTCTAGTGCATTCGGATATAAGGGGCGTCTGACTTTTATGTTTTAATTAGAATAATATACTAATTATCCATGAAGAATCTCGTTATTGTAATGCTATTTTAAATGATATTAAAAGGCTATTTATTAACCTAGACAGGTCTTTATTTAAAAAGGTAAGTATTATAATTATTGTTATTCTAAAAAAGGATAATACCTATATTGTAAACTAGAAAGCATAATAACAAAAGAACACTCAGTCTAATGTTTGAACTTGATACTTGACATTGAAGAATCAAATATTATGAGTATTATCTAAACATGTTTTAAAAACAATCAGTCAAATATCAACAAAATTTAGTATAAAAGAACGGGCAAATCAAGTAGACGACAACTTATCTGGTTGAGTAGTTCCCTTTTAATTAAGGCCAAACGCTCCTCCTGTAATAAGCTCAAACCCTCCCGATCCTGATTATCTGGTTAGGTAGTT
>MU184149.1:194979-222328 GCA_016904865.1 Pissodes strobi | reverse complement strand
CATTTTAGTAGATTACAATATACATATTAGTTTTCCTTGAAGATATCATAGTGAATTAAAAATATTTTTCTTCCAGGAAGGTCGACACTATTAAGAAACAAATACAGTTCATCATTCTTATTTCTGACTGATTGAATATTAAAAATAAAGAAGGTCATATTAGTGATTGTGTCCTTATTGGTTCTAAAATTTTTTATAGTTCTTTTTTTATTATGATTTGAAATACTTATATGGTTATGGTTCTGACTTAAGTAATTCGACTTGGAGACATTGGTATATACTTATCATTAAGGGCATACGTATGTTCTTAAAAACCTTTGTTTAAAGGTGGAGATACAAAGAAAAATGACAATTATAGACCGATTAGGTTATTGCTTAGCTTTTCAAAAATATTTGAAACAGCAATGTATAGAAGACTGCTCGATTTTTGTAATGAATGTAATATATTTACTCGTAGTCAACATGGGTATCTTAAAGGTCTGCTCAGCTTACTTATGTCAGCCATATCTTTGTTGATGTTATGAAGCTTTTCAGACTTTAATATAATTTCTTGTTCCCGGATGTCATTTTTATACTCTATGTCATTTAATTGCTTGTTGTCTTAAGTCCAGAGCTTCTTGTGATTTCTCTCTCAGGGCTTCCACCATCTTCTTCTCACTCTCTTCAACCTCTTCTTCAAAATCAGTGGTCATGCGTCTCTGCCTTAGGCATGCAGCATTTAGCCTTTCAATTTCTACCTCCTGTGTGTGGATTTGTTTTTGAAGATTAGAAATAAGTATATCCTTATCATTAAGGGCATAAGTATGTTCTTAAAAACCTTTGTTTAAAGGTGGAGATACAAAGAAAAATGACAATTATAGATCTTAGCTTTTCAAAAATATTTGAAATAGCAATGTGTAGAAGACTGCTCGATTTTTGTAATGAATGTAATATATTTACTCAGAGTCAACATGGGTATTTTAAAGGTAGATCTACATACACGGCTGTTTTTTAGTTTACAAGGAAAATACTTGAGTTGATAGAAGGGAACATTATTGTGGCAGGTTTATTTCCTGATCTGTCTAAAGCGTATGATTGCCTTAACAGATAATTATTACTTAAGAAATTAGATAGATATGGAATTAGGAGGCATGTAAATAAGTGGTTTGAGTCTCACCTATCCAACAGACGACAAAGAGTAAAAATTATAAAAAATGATCAAATTGTAAAAGAGGATTTTGTAGGGATTCCACAAGGGAGTATTCTGGGTCCGGTTTTGTTTATCATTTTTATGAATGATTTATGTAATATTATAGATAATACCAACACTGCAATTACAAATTTTGCAGAGGACACAAATTTGATTATAGGTGAATCCTCAGTGGAAAATATAATTTCAGGGGCTAATGAATATTTAAATAAGGCAAAATATTGGTTCTGGAAAAACCAACTAATTTTAAATCAGAAAAAAGCAAACGTGCAAATTTTTAGAATGATTAGGTCAAGGCATTAAATAAATTTATTAAATCAAGAATTTATTTTAAGTGAGTCTACCAAATTCCTGGGTATGCATATTGATCATTTTCTGAAATGGGATACACATGTGGATTTTATAAATAACAAGATAAATAGAATATGTTTTAGCTTCAGAGTTCTTTGTAGATACATGAATAAAAACTCAATGAGAATCTTGTATCGTGCAAATTTGGAGTCGATATGAATAATGGGTTAATATTCTGGTGGTCAGGAAATCTATAAAGTATATTTGTTAGTCAAAAACGAGCTATTCGCATAATTTTAAATTTGGGCTATAGGGAGTCTTGCAGAGGAGTTTTTAAAAGAGGAAAAATTTTCACCATATATGCAACTTTTTTGTATAAAAATAAACACTTATTTATACAAAATAATACTAAACTTTTAGTTATGTAACACTAACTCAAAACATTTATTTTCCATATCACAGATTAACAATGACTCAGAGACATCCGATATACATGTGTATAAAATTCTTTAATAGGCTTCCGAATAGGGTAATCTACTAAAAAGCATAAGCTACTAAACAAATATCACCATGTCGCAAGTTTGAACTTGAACTTGGAGATTGTTATATAAACATTAAAGGCAAACTATAAACAACGGGAGCGACTTTGAATCTTATGCCTGCAATGATCATCACTTTATTTTATATAAATACGCTACCGAACCCTCAGTTCGGCAGACTTTGGTCTCACCTCCAGCTCCCAAGGTTAGTCACTTGACGACTGCCTTCTGGGTTCTATCCGCTCCTAAAGTTAGCCATACGACTGCTTTAGGTTATATTCCTTTCCTACCAAACCTGGCACCGGTTAGTCACTTGACGACTGCTAGGACCTGCTGCACAACCTCCATAGTAAAGTCTTGACAAGAAGTTTGTCAGAGTGCTGAGAAAGACAAGTGTTTAAATAGTCAGTTAAAAAAGTTTAGTGAAATCTCTTAGTGCTCTTAAATAAAACCCAACTCTTAAGAAAAACTATAAATTATAAGACAGTAAACAAAGACTTATAAACAGTACCTCAAATCGAGAAAACATGCGCACCGTAGTAATCGGGTATAATAGAATCTCATTTTTTCTGACCAATAATTGTTGTTAAAGTTTTATCGTTAATACATTGTTATTGTTATAAACTAAACGTGCTTACTTTATCATCTCTTCTTACCCCACTTAACGCGATCCCGGTCTATCTTAGTTACCCCCCGGCACGCTAAACAAGGGGTGTCCGCACGAGTAGAACATCCAGTGGTAGATTAAAGGAAGCATTGAGACCCCGTCATAGTACTAATCGCGACGCGGTTCTTCTCTGAGAAGTTATTCTTTAAATAAACGCGCTACCCCCTAAGCTACTCGTGACAATAGGATTAAAAATATAATTAATTTTAAACAGTTTAAATGTAAAATTAAAGATATTTTATTGGACACTGAACCATACTCCTTAAATGATTATTTAGATAGGCAGGTAGGGGTTTCTATGTGACGTCATTCATTTCCTTTTGCATTGCTTGTGTACTTAATTAATGGAAATAAGTTTTGAAATAAATTAATTTTCTATTCTATTAGGAACGATAACTAATGTTTGTTATAAAACAGTATGTATTTTGTCTCAAAACGTTCTTAAAAAACAAGAAATAGTTTTAGTTAATCATTATTTTGAGCCGTTTTGTTTCACTTTAGGTTACACAAAAAATAGTTTACTCAAGCTTCACATTCAAAAGTACCACGAGGGAATACAGGTTCAAAAGAAGAAGACGAAAAAGTACTTTTTCTGCGAGACGTGCGGCCAACAACTGAACATTTCGCACAAATACGCCGTTGTCTTGCACATGGCGAAACACAAAGGACACAATTTTGTTTGTAAGAAGTAAGTGACTAAACACCCACTCCTACTCTTATTTTATATAAACAATATGTTATTTAACAACATTTTTTTGAAATCGATTTTACTGTAATGTCTTTCACGACATGAAATTCAATTCGTTAATGTTTGTTCGAGACAAAGTCACTGCCAATTTTTTGCAGCAAATTCTCAGGTGAGGACTATGACACTACTATAGATGGTGTAAAGGACATGTAATTTTACTTAATGCGTCCTAGTGCAATCTAACACACAATAATCCCTTTGAGTGGAAATGTATATCCACATCATAAATATTGCTCAGGAATTAAGAGTCACATTTAACTTGTAAATGGCTGTTGAGCCTTTGGTCACCACCCTTCAATACATAGCCTGGACTATGTTGAACATGTCTCATTCAAAATTAAGATGCCCTAGCTTCTCTATAGTAGCCTAGCAGCACTCATTCGATTCTCAGCTTAAATTTTTATAACTTCTCCATTGGTAACATAGTTGTTTACTTTGATATGTTGATCTCTAATTAGTTAATTAAGCACGGTAAAATCACTAGATGAAGCTGACTATTTTAAATTTAAGGTGTTACGACACTTTTCCCACGGAAGAGAACTTAAAAAAACACGTGGAAGATCTAGGCCATCAGCTTTATAAATGCGACATATGTCAGGCGCAGTTTGTAAGGGAAGAAAGTTTCAAGAATCATGTGAAGAACCACGACGCGCCTGGTTGGAACAAGAATATGTTCGCTACGTGGAGAATATCGAAGTTTGGTAACGAAAATGGTAAAGCACAATCACGTTATGAATTGATCAAGTTAAAGAATAATTTAAACTGACGTCTTTAGGTGAACTTGTATGCAGTTACTGTCCAATGGTATTCAAAGATAAATCGAGACTGGAGAATCACATCAGGGTGCACACAAATGAAAGGCCGTACAAATGTCACACGTGCAACAAAGCCTTTAAAACTGCGACACATTGGAAAACGCATTTAAATATACATCTAGGTAAGGCTATTTTCGGTCTTTGATATTGTATAGTTTTGCGGTTTATGTAGGAACTTTTCGGGCGTAAAATTTATGCCCCAATATGGTAGTTAAGGGTGAATCATAGGAAATTACAATCATGCAGAGAATATATCGAAATCCAAGACAAGTTGTTATACTATGGATGTTCAAAGGTTTTTTATGCTTATGTAAAATTGTGTTGAATATTATTTGCAAGTTTAGGCACTTATAAAATGAACTAATCTCTGATAGCCTTATGCCTAGAACTTGCATTAATATTTTGTTCTTTAATCGTGCTTTTAAAGAAAACTGGGTTCCTAACTATTACGTTCTCAATCTGCTCTCTAAATAATAGTTTAATGTCGATCTGGTTTTCCAGTTTTTCATAAAAATCAATTAAGAAAGTTGAAAACTGCAGACCCTTAAAAAAATCGTGATTCAAAAATATAACCAAATACAATTGGAAAATGCGGTTTTCACCATTCAGTAGAGCAGAAATGACTATAAATCTTGAAATTACGAGGTTATTATTGCATAGATTATGGCTTCTGTAGGCGCCCAACGTTGAGCTAAAAATTGTAAAAAAACCGTACTATTCAAAAAGTCAAATCGAAAAATTTTAAAATCAATGAAAATGTGTTTGCTAACTAACTTGCTAGCGTAGATGACGAAAAAAATATCAGTTTTCCTCTAGTCGATCTGGATTTCCAGTTTTTCATAAAAATGTGGAAAAAAAGTTGAAAACTGCAGACCCTTAAAAAATCGCGATTCAAAAATATAACCGAATACAATTGGAAACTGCGGTTTTCACCATTCAATAGAGCAGAAATTACTCTATAAAACTTAAAATTACCAGGTTAGTATTGTATAAATTATGGCTTCTATAGGCGCTCAACGTTAAGCTAAAAATTGTATAAAAACCGTACCATTCAAAAAATCATATTTCGAAAACTATCCGTTTCCACGGAAAACGGTGATCATTTTCGAATTCAGCTGGTCCGAAAGTATGAGTATCGGATCAGAAAATCAATTTGTCGATGTGAAAAATTTTAAAATCAATGAAAATGTGTTTACTAACTAACTTTGCGACGCGCTTTCTGTGTAATATATATTTTTTTAAGAGTAAAAGATGTTCAATGCGCGTGGAGCTATGACGAGTTCCACCGAGATTAGTATCTATTATTGTACACTTACCGAATTCGACCAGTAATCCACCGCCAAAATAATTACCCGGCTGGTTGGAACGCAAGACCTTGTAGCAAGTTGTAAAGTGAACGCGCAATTTGCCCGCTGCTCAATTAACCGAAGAAACGTTCATTGGGCGCCACCGAGTTCGTTACGGACCAAACTGCAGCTCCTTGCGTTATTCGTGGAACCTGCTGCAAGACCTCCACTCTAACTAAAATGAATGACACCACCAAATCACTAGTAAGCTGCAAAGTCTCGATAAGTTAATTGGCTATTTCATTCAAATACAGAAGCCCAAAAGCTTTAATTAATCTCTAATTAGTTTGACATCATGCCGATCAATTAAGCTAATAAATCGAGACCGAAATGAAAGATAACGATTAATTGAATCAAGCGCGAAGCTCCGCGAGTAAATACAAATGATTAAGCCATCCGAATACAAAACCTATAAGCCTTAATTAATCTCTAATCAAATTCTCTAAAACTGAGTTTTATCCACAATACCGAAACAGAATTTTGACACTTATTTTTGCTGTTGAGTGCAAAAATTCTGTTTCGGTATTGTGGATAAAACTTTGTTTTAGTGCATGTTGCCGAAGGTTCCAAACCCCAACGTAGCCTAATCAAATTGACGTCACGCCGATTAATCAAGCTATTAAATCGAGTACGAGATGATCGAAACCGGTTAATTTAATAATTATTAAATAATAAACTCGGCCATCCGAATAGTAAAAAAACTATAAACCTTGATTAACCCCTAATTAAGATGACCGCCGATCAATTAAGCTATTAAATCGAGTCCAATATGAATGAAGAGAGAAATAATACAAAAAAATGTAATTAATAAAACGAGAAACGCAAATCATCTGCAATTAATAAAGAAAACTTACCTCTTAAAATGAGGGCCGAACGTCGCGACACAAAACGCCGAATACCACAATGGTGACCGATACTGGACGAAGCAAATTAAGTGGGTAGATGGCGCTCGAGTAGTTCGTACGTTGTTCACAGCTCTAGTAAATTTTGCAAATAAGTTGTAGTATGTGTGGCTTTTAAATTATTTTCAGTTTATAATCGTATAGTGTCTCTGTTTGGCGGTCGATGTGAGTTGGAATTGCAGTTTTTTGGGCCTTCAATAAAGTATTAAAACCAAAGTTCAGGTTTGTGTGTCAATTATAAGACATTCAAAATGGTGCTTTCCGAGAAGGATGTAGAAAAGATTCGTTTAATGATCGTTACAACGTTCAAGGATCTGCTTTCCAGGGAGATAGAAGAAATTATTGCCAAACAAGTTTCTGAAAGGGTGCCCAAGGAGTGTTCATATCTGAATCAGTCAGTTAAAGAAATCAGTGCAGAAACTCAGGAGTTTAGGGCAAGAAACAAGGAAATGTACATTTTGGAAGCGCAGGAGCAGAAAAGAACGCACGATCATTGAATTTGCGCATATTCGGCGTGGAGAGTAGCGAAAACGAAGATGTACGTAAAATGATTTCAGACTTGTTTAACAAAAAAATGAAGTGTGAAATCAAAGACTCAGACATTAAAAAGTGTTTTCGAGTGCCTGCCAAAAAACCATCCGGTAAGCCACCGGCGATTCTAGTACAGTTTTTTTTTCGACACGGGTCGTACGGCAGTACTCACTAATCGCAAACAACTTTCAGCGCAAGGCATCGCGATAAAGGAAGATCTAACTAAATATAGGCTAGATATTTTACAAATATTCAAGTAAAAATGCCTGAGTTTTACGGGGTAATGTATATGTTAAAGTCGACGATAAAATTCACCGGGTTAGTGATTTAAGTGAACTGGTCAATATTAACAATTAGTCCTACTAGTTCAGATCCATTGGGTAGATGCTTTGTTATTGTAAGTTTGTTTAATTTCATATTTTGAAAAGTGTTTTTTTTTTGCCTTTTCGGTGTTTCTTTCCCAAGTGAGTATACAATGATATTTAGTAATATAGTATGTACTACAAATGGAAATTTATAATTCTATTTAATTATTGGAAGTGTATATATCTGGGATGAGAAAAATTTTCTATTATTACTACATTTATGTATAATAAAACATAACATTTTTATTTACTTTTGAATTTGTTAGCCGACTGATGTTTATTTTTCTTTTTGGCTCAGCATTCGTTGATGAATGAAGCTTTCTCTTCCTATATGCAAGCATTATAATGGGTTTATACAAAATTATTACTTATTTGGATAAACGCTAGTTATAACATAAGATAGTATTTGTTGTACTGGAACATATTTTTGGTTTTTATGAGGGAAGGATTGAGGGTAGCCTTGAAATGTTTTAGCTCTTTTTCTAGGGTGTGGTTTTTTAATTTAGTTTCGCCCCATTAACTTTAATTCTTATATATCTTTAATTATAAATTACACTTTTTTTTAATTTTCTAAGGTTTATATAAATATATATTGGTTGCTTGTGCAATGGGGATTGGTTTGACACAGTTCTAATTAGCGGTTGATCTTGAATTATTGTTTTATGTTAAACTGTCACACTGTACTGTACTGTATTTTTATTTCTGCTGTGAGATAGGTTGAACCTAAGAGTTCTGTTATGCGTATCACTTACTTTTTAACATTGATTTACTTAATATGTTTACTTAAGATTAAATTTAGAAAACTGGCATGTCAGGGTGGTTACCGGAGTAGACGCGGGCGGGGTGTTGAGTGTTACCGGATCGATGGAGGATGATATGATTGGAAGGGGTAATGACCAGCACAATTTGAATTTAGCTAATAATTTCAAAACTATGAAAACATTTTCAATTGCTCATTTAAATGTTCGATCATTAAAAAGTGGCTTTGACGAGCTTGTAAACTACATGGCGGATTATGATTTTGATATTTTGTTTTTGTCCGAAACATGGTTATCCTCTAAGGATGATGGATGTGTGCTTGAGATGCCTGGGTATAATTTGGTTAGGAAGGATAGAGGGGGTCGAGGAGGTGGAGTGGGGTTTTACATTTTGGGGCCCTTGCTATTTTCACTTTATGTTGCAGATATGACTGATTGTATAAAACATTCGAAGCTTCAGCAATATGCTGATGATTCACAGTTATATATCTCATTTCCCTTAGATGATATTATCCTAGCTCAGGAAGATTTAAGTTCCGATTTAGAAAGTGTAAATGACTTTGCGACACAACATAATTTAAAGTTGAATGCTTCGAAATCTTGCCTTTTATTTTTTGGAACCGACCGAAATGCACTAACAAATATTTCTAACGATTTTACGGTACATGTTTACGATGAGGCTATTCCTATGGTGTCTGAGGCGAAGAATTTGGGTTTATTTGTGGACTCGCGCCTGTCTTTTCAAACTCATATTAAAAATAAACTAAAAATAGCATATATGCGTTTAAGAAATTTGTATTCACTTAAAAAGATACTACCTTCAAAAACGAAATATTATCTATGCAATACTCTCATTCTGTCCTTATTGGACTACGGCGATAAGTTTACTCTGATTCTGTTTCGTCTGCTTTGTGTGCTGCAATCCAAAAACTACAAAATAGTTGTATGCGTTTTTCCTATAATATCCCATATAGGAGTCATATAAGCCTTTACCTAAATAATATTTCAATTTTAAATATGACTAATCGTAGGAAGCATCACATGTATACCTTTATATACAAAGTTTTAAAAACCGGACAACCTCCGTATTTAAAAAACCTGTTTAATACTTTTCTGCACCCTCATGGTACCAGAAATATAAACGACTTAAAGCGTTCAAAGCAATCCAAATGTGGAACAACTTATCAAATAATATAAAAGGGCTTTCACCCATAAAATTTTCTTCTTATATGAAAGAGTATTTTCTTAATGCACAAATGAATGACTAATGCTAAATTTATTGGTTGTTAATGCTGGAACTTAATAAAGTTAAATACACTGCTGGTCTTACCTTTACCTATATTCTAGTAAATTATTTAATTAATATTAAGTAACATTTAGCGATTCGTCTCTGTTCTTCCTGCTTTAGCTCGGGTGCCTGTCTTGTTGTGTCGGTTGGTAATATCATTGTAGGTATAGGAAAAACTCCTCGTACAGTGGTAATATATTTTTAGTTTATTTTTTAGGTTTTAGTTTATTTACGGCTGTTCCACACAGGCACACTGTATGTCTGTCTGTTATATCAGTTTGTCGTCAGTATTGGCGACCATAATCGCGGGGCAGTCGTTTTACCGAGATTAAACAATTACATTAAAATATTATCTTATTTACTGTATTATCTCTGATTGGTAATAAATGTTTTTTGATTTTTTTTTGAATTTGAAAATTATCAAAATCTTCGCCAGGCGAGTTATTCCTGCATTAACAGCACTAAAACTAACGAAAGTACAACGTAATGGCCGATGCGGAAATTTCTACGTTGTTTGTCGACAAAATCCAACTAAGGTAACTGGGATTAAACCAGATTTTTAAATGAATCGACCAAACAACCAAAAAGCTTGACTAGCAAAGGACCCGTACCTACGGAGCCAAACCAGGTGTCGGTCGTCTCGCGCCTGCAAAGATGAAGTCAGCACGCATGCGACATTTCTCGGCGCACCAATAAAACGGATCCTTCGATATCACGAGAGAAGGAAATAAAACCGAATTTAATATCGGGATTAAATTTCGTATTACACGCGGAAGGTACCAGGGACATCCTGAAAATTCACTAACAACAGGTTACCATCAGCGACCAGAACGGAATGTCACAACTCACAACTTGCTAGCGTAGATGACGAAAAAAATATCGGCTTTGCTCTATACTCTATTTCGAAATGGTGCGGAGTAATAAAACCTACTTATAAATGCAAAACGCTAACAGAGTGGTCAAATAAATTTTTGTGATTCTAAATATTTAGCCACAGCTGTTATAGCCTGCTGTATTATATTTTAACCATTCCACCCGGTTTTGTATGGCAATCCCGCTGCAAACAATAGGCTTTATTAGCAAAGGGGCCATTTTCTACCTGCAGTAGCGTACGTTTGGGTATTTAATTTAAAATACCTGTTTTACCTAAGTACTTTTATTTATTCACTTATTTATGTATATTCAAAAATAGTTAGTATTACTGTAACATTTTATCACATATAATATTTATATAATAAGGTATAAGAATTGCGATTTTGTGTAAAAAGTTATGTAGAGAACTATGGTATATCATTTTCGTCGTCAGAAAAATCCGTCGAGTCTTCGTCATGTTCCAAGGATATAATTAAAGGCTCTACAATTAGGTCAATTAAATGGTCTAGTTTCCACATTTTTTCTTCTTCTTTTATAACATGCTCGATACACTTACGCCATTTTTCAGAATCGACATTTTTTAAAGATTCCTCAAATATAATTTTAACATCTTTCATTTTAAACGTCGTGTTTCTCCTTGCTACATAACTTTTTACTTGGGCCCAAACAAGTTCAATGGGATTTAATTCGCAATGATACGGAGGCAGACGAAGAATAGTAATATTTCGTTTCTGTGCAATTTTGTCAACTACATACTCGGTGAAACGAGCTTTATTTGAGGACACTATGGACAACAGTTCCTTTTTCGCCATACTTTCATCAAATGGTATGTTATTCTGTCTAAACCACTGAATAATATCCGCTTTTCTCCATGAATTAGTTGGTATTCTGTCAACTTTTCTGGAATGATAACTCGCATTGTCCATCACTATCACAGAATTAGGTGGAATGAGATCTAACATTTGTTCAAAATATTCTTCGAACACATCGCCATTCATGTCTTCATGGTAATCGCCAGAATGATTTGACTCAAACATTAACAAACCGCCCTCAACAAAACCATCAGCACTTCCAAGGTGTGTAATAATCAGTCGCTTTCCTTTTCCAGATGGTGGTTTTAGTCCGGTGGACCAGCCTTCTAAGAATGCTTGACGAAAACTTGAAATATTTTTGTCTTGCCAAATCTTCCCAACCGTATATCCTTCATTAAGCCATGTTTCGTCCAGATAATAAATCTTTCTATTCTCACTTCGAAACTGCTTTATCTGTCTTAAGTAATGTCTCCTCCAGCAAATAATTTCATCTTTTTCGATTAGGAGCGATTTTCTGCTTTGTTTTTCCCAGCTGAAATTCATTTGTTTTAAAGTTGTCCACAATTTCTTCCTGCTTATCGTTGGAGACATATTTTGGTCTTGCTTCAAGGCTCCTAAAATAAAAGGAATGTACTGTTCTTCTAATTATAAGTTTGTAGTCTTCATCGATAGGCACCGTCTTTCTTCCTGAAGATGGTATAGGTGGTTTTACAGCTCCACTTTTTCGTTCACACCTTAATTTATATATCGACGTTTTTGAAACACCCGTCATTTGCGAACACATTTCCACCACAGTATCAACGCTATACAGAGGATTTTGATGTTTGAGGGCGTCATATACATTAAGAATAATATTCTTTTCGTTAACAGAAAATGCACATTTGCTCGCTCGTTTCACTGGAGAGAAAACTAAATTAGCCATTTTAATTGAAACTATGAAATGAAACAAACACACTGTGTCTTCTTCGGAAGAACAAATATAACTGAAAAATCACAATTACTTAAACTTTAGGGTGTGCATACAAAATATCGTCAAATTTGAATGTTTACAATAGTAATAAAAAAATCTAAGTGTGATAAATATAATGCTGGGAAAGTCCGAGTATTAGGACAGGTAAACGTTTAAAATATGTACGTATATGTACGTAATTATGTACGCCTATGTATCAGCCATCAGAAAATGATTTATTACTTCGCATCATTTCGAAATAGAGTATAGTGGAATTAATGATTTTCCATGAGGCTCGAGTTATATTGCTAGAAGTAAGCAACTTGTTTGAATTATAGGCTTTTTTACCATTTATGATATTTTCTCTATACACCTTTAATCTAGTTCTATAAGATGATAGTAACCTCCTGGTTGTGAGTGGATTTTAGTTGAGTATGAAGCAGTCTCAACTGTTTGTCCTCATTAATTATTAATGGTGTTATCCACTGATTAGACTTTCTGTGGTTGGGCTTGTGTTTGTTTATATAAGGAAAGCTCATATTAAACAAACTGGAGAAAGTGTCAAAAAAGTGAGAAAATTTACTTTCTAAATCCAGCATCTCAAGGTCTGACAGCCAATCCTCTTTAGACAGCAAGTGGTTAAAGAAATGTATGTTTTCATCAGAAAAAGATCTAGAACTCACCATAGAAAATTTGCCTAAATCAAGGGTGATTGAGTTTCCCAAGTCAATACTTAGAATTTGAGCACAATGATCTGAAAACGCCAAAGCAAAGGTTTCAGTTGAAAGCAGTGCAGTGTTAATAAATGCATTATCAATCAAAGTACAGGATGAGCCCCGAGTCCTAGAAAGTTCAGAAAAAGCTTGTGTAAGACCATATGAGCTAAATGCGTCCACAATATGTACTGCTTTCCTACATCTGGAAATAACATTATAGTTAAAATCGCCACAAAAACACATTAAAATATTATGTTTACATAAAAGCTTCAACAGTGTCTCAAAGTATATACTAAAAGTTTTAAAATCAGAACTAGGAGGACGATACAGACAACAAACTAAAATTTTTACACTACTCACAGTCTGGAAAAGAGCAGCAGCACATTCAAAATTGTTAGACAATGAAAATTCTTTATTCTCTACATGTTTATAGGTACTGAAGTCAGATCTGACAAATATTGCCACACCACCAGTACATGAGTCCTGTATGACGCGTCCTTATAATGATTAAGTTTGAAACATTTAATCTCCGTAGTTGACAACCAAGTTTCTGTGATGCAGACAATTTCAGGATAGGCATTTGAATGTAAGAAGAGTTCCAAGTCAGCGGACTTAAGTCGAATGCTTCTAGCATTTAGATTAACAATCCTCACTCCCTTCATGATATCATTTTCTTCTGGGCTTTCCCGAATAGCCGTTGTTTTTGTAACTGGATGTAGATATTTGGTTATGGGAACGAAAAAATGTAAACTTCTTTACAACCATTCCCTCTGGCCAGTTTTGAGGCTGTAGCAGATTTGCCTCAATTTCTTTGGGTGCCTTGACCTTGAAAGCCTTATATTCCCCAGACTTAACATCTGTACTCTCAATGTTAAATCGAATGTCCTGTCCAAAGTTAGCTTTCAGATATTTCAGAAGATCAGACTCACCAATGTCAAGTGAGACTTTTGAAACTGATATTGAAGACATTGGACTGGATGCCACCAGACTTCCAGGATTATTCTCAGATGTTTTCTGACCAACTATAGAGTTAGCTGGTTTGCAACTCCATCTGAGGTGAGGGTGGTTCGAGGAGTCCTTCCAGCTTCGTCGTCAGCTAAATTGATATATTTGCTGAGGGTCTGTTGAGTTGAGGCTTGCAATAAAGCATGATTAACATTATGTACTGATATTTCAGGTTTTTGTGAAATAGTGCCATTGCCAATGTTCAAATGACTCTGGAAATTCAATTCTACAGCCAGATTAAGTTTTTTCAAGAGTGATTTTTTCAGCTATTGTGCTTTACACCTTCCATAAGACTTCCAAGCTGGATTGCAAGTCACTGGTTTGCCTATTTAGAGCTTCTGTAAGAATTTTATGTATTGAAACTTCAAGCCTTTCCAATTGGCTATCTTGCGATGATGCAGCGGGTCTAGTAGCATGTTGTTCGATATGCTTGACTTTATTTTCCAGGTTGGCAATATCGCTAATATCTGGTTTTGATTGTTTGAGCACGTTACTTTCCTCATTAGATTTGATTTGTTTATTCAACACCTCAAATTTGACTCGATGCTTCCTGACTTGCCTCTCGCAACTTGAGAGCCGCAGACCAATATCCGACATATTCTTAGTAGTCAAACAGATGCAGTGAGGGCAAAATGCAACAGTGATCTGGCCTTGAGGATCAGAACGCGAACTTCAGATGCACTTACCTTACTACGACTAGCGCATATTACGTTTTGGCATAGGTCGCAAGGAAACCCAAATAGTTGCGACTTATCCTCCTCCACAGTCTGGCTTGCACTTATAGCAGATGGCCATGTTATGCAGGTTATCAAATTCCAAAAAACGAGAATGACCAACTTGAAGAAGAAGAAGAAGAAGTGACGTGATACTTCCATGCTGACCTACTGTGAAAAGAATGACAGTTGCAACTAACCTTACTTTTCACACAGTTTTGGCGGGAAAAAATCGGCAACAAAATTCAGTGATAAAAAGTCTTTTAAGAAGTTTTTGTTGATTGTTCCCAAAAAACTCCACAATCCATACACAGAACAACACACAGTACAACAAACGAAATGCACAAATATGGCGGGGATGAGCTGACGATAGAACTATCACACCTTTACATTATGATTATGTCCACAGGAGAAGTAACCCAGGAATGGAAATCTAGCATTATAATCCCTATCTACAAGAAGGGAGAAAAGAAAGACCCAAGGAACTATCGAGGCATAAGCCTGCTCAACACCGCCATGAAGCTGCTCACCAAAATATTATCCCAACATCTATCAATTACAGTCAGCATCAACGAAGAACAACAAGGCTTTAGGTAGAATAGATCAACAATCGACGCTATATTCATACTACGACAAATCGAGAAGAAGTCCATAGAATTTAACAAACCTGCGTTCCTCTGCTTTGTTGACCTAACGCAAGCATTTGATAGAGTGCATCTAAAGGATGTGCTAAAAATCCTGCGAGAACGAGGCGCCAACAACAATATAATCCAATTCAATACCAACAACAGCACAAGAAAACAGTCAGGCATCTCAACCACAGAGGAAGTGCAGATATCGATAGGTATCAGGCAAGGAGATAGCCTGAGTCCGATACTCTTCAACCTAGTAATGGACCGCATCATCAACCGGGTGAAAGATGTGAAACGAGGTTACAGAATGAAATATTGTGCTATGTAGACGATGCGGTTCTCATAGCAGAAAATGGGGACAACCTGCAGCGAATGGTATTCGAGCTAAACAGGCCGCAAAGAAATATAACATGAGCATCTCGATACCGAAAACCAAATCTATGACCATAAGCAAGGAACCGATACGATGCAAGCTTGCACTAAACGACCAACCAATCGAACAAGTGATGAGCTTTGAATACCTGGGGATAATAGCTTCAAGCAGCCGAAATACGTATGACGAGGTGAAAACACAAGTAAATAAAGCAGCAAGAGTGTCTGGCTGTCTACATAATACTATTTGGAAAAACAAACACATGACGACAACCAGCAAGGCCAGGATCTACAGAACAGCAGTGAGGCCCATCCTCACCTACGCAGCGGAAACGAGAGTAGACACCAACCGGACGAAAAGAGCACTACGAACGACCGAAATGAGGGCCCTGCGAACGATCGCAGGCGTGCGTCACACTAAGGGACAGGCAGCGAAGCAATGAGATCCAGGAACGATGCGATGGGATGCCAGATCATGTTAGATGGTCACGAGGAAGAAGAAGAGTCGATTTGGTTTTCCAGATTTTCATAAAATTGTTGTGAAAAAAGAGTTGAAAACTGCAGACCCTTAAGAAATCGCGATTCAAAAATATAACCATATACAATTGGAAACTGCGGATTTCACCATTCTATAGAACAGAAATTACTATATAAACCTTAAAATTACCAGGTTAGTATTGCATAAATTACGGCCTCTATAGGCGCCCAACGTTGGGCTGAAAATTGTAAAAAACCCTAAATTTTTTATGAAAAAAATTCATATTTCGAAAACTATCCGTTTCCACGGAAAACGGTGATCATTTTCGAATTCAGCGGATGCGAAAGTATAAGTATCGGATTAGAAAATGTAATTTTCCAGAAAATTTAAAAAATTGATTTAAAACTGAGGTCATTATTAAAGAAATAATGCAAAGGGGTCCTCGTATTACATGTCAGTTTCAACGCCTCTTGCTGAATGTATAAATATTGTTTTAGTATCCATAGCGATTTTCATTTTAGGTATTAAGAAGTGGGTCTGTACATTCTGCTCGAAAGCCTTCACGAATTCTAATACTCTAAAGGGGCACGAGATGATACATACGGGAGAACGGCCTTATCGTTGTCCCGAGTGTAAAAAGGGTTTCACCACAATGTCGAGCATGAAAAAACACAGAAAGACTCACTTTAGGGCAGGCGGTTCCTGCTACAGAAAAAAGGTAATGTGTTATATAGGTTTTAAAATGTTTTATTGCGCTGATTTTGAAGACCATAGTTGTGAAGTGACTTTTAATTTCCACAATTCACCCTCCTCAGATGAAAAAATGTAATGTCTTGCTTAGCATGTATATTTTCATCTCAGGGTTGTAATTACGTAAATATTTTTTTCAGGACAAATGTGAAAACGAAGAAAATGCACCTACAAGTGCAGAGAGACAGTCACCGGAGGTGTGTGTGCTTGTCGAGTAATCGATTGTACTTAATACCTATTTGAATCTTCCAAAAGTGAATCTTAGTATAGACATTTTTTGTTTTATCAGTGGTTAATGCATTTTAGGCATTCTGTCTTATAACTTTTGTTGAACTGGAAGCTAAATATCATCCGTGGCACCTGATATCAACCACAATAAACAAATAAAAAATTGTATTTTAATAATTTTTATTCAATAATAAATTACATATTTTTCGTATAAAATTATCACAATTTAATAGGATATTTCAAACACAGAATAGTTCTATCACACATCGCCAACACCACGAACATCCGAAAGACAGACTGGGGAGTTCGTTCTACGCCATTCTCATCATCATTGGTATCATTATTCAATCTATAACGATCAATGACGACTGATACTACTACTTCAACGTCCCTTGATACTTGTATTTTTTTAAATAAAAATATTGTCAAACGACCACTACAGCTTGTTCGTTAATCTTAAATTCCCAAACACCAACTTAGCATTTTTAAAAAGTGGGGTGAACCAAATCCCAAAGTCACCATCGGGGTTTCCAAAACAGCTCAACGAAAAAGACTGTTTTGGAAGACCCAATTTTACATAATACTTAAAGTAATAATTAGTACTTTTCTCTTAAAGCTTCGCTAAATAACACTAACGATATAAATAATAGAATAAATAGTATCCGATAACAAAATAGGAATATGAATATTAGAACTGGTTTATCATGCTTGCCTAAAGACAATTCGAGATTATCTTCATATTTGCATACAAAGATAGCTAGAGGTTAAACTCGAATGATGTGGCAACTGGGCAATACATGCATAAGCCAGCCCTTAAAAATCTAAGTGAGTGTGCCATGCAACGTACCAGAAAAAATATGAAAATTATTATTTGTTAAAGTTTGTACCTACCCACTGCCAAAAACAGCCCCTGCTGCTGCACTCTTTGTCGTATAAAAATAAAATAAATAGAAATAATGCTTTTATTGAGCTGATTATAAACTCAAGTCATAAAACTGAGCAAGTGAATATAAATAAATAAATAGGCAGTTCGGAGAATAAAAAACTAAAAATATTGAAATTCATTAAAATGGAGGATAGATTAAGATTCATATTTTTTAACTACATACATAACACACCCTCTATATAATATTTGAGCCAACTTTTTCTTTAAATTTTACTTCACCCTATACTAATATAGTATAGTTGCATGGCCCTCATGTTTATCACCTAACTTATTAAAGTCTGAAGTTACATCGAATCCTAGAGTGCTATATAAATTCAGCTTGGATGTCGTAAGTTCGTTGCTCTCTTCTCGGTCGTATCTATCGTAAGCGCTTTTCATTTCCTCCCAGAACACCAGGCACAGGGCCGTGTGGGGTCCCAGCTTTAAATATACGGGACCCATGCCTCTGTAGAACGGCTTGAAGCCTTTCTCCTTGTAGATTTTCATCATACAATCCATATAGCCTGCGTAATTGTTATGGGTCTTTGGCCTTATAGCTGAAAGGAAACATTTTTTGTTCATATTGGCTATAGAATTACAGCAATTCTAATGAAATTGCCAGTTTTTCACTTTTATTGGTGAAGCAAATAAAAATGGGCGAGACTTACCTTGTTTATACATGGTAGTCAGTACAGTTTCGAATGGCGTCATGGTCATGCTGAGCACCACTCCGGCAACTACGCCAGCTAATACTGTTCCACACAAGGGGTGTCTTGCGAACAGCTCGTAGTTGCTCAACGTTTCCTTAGTAACTGCAAAGGAAGTCAGCTGGGAAGTCCCGAGGAACGCTCTTGGGAGAGATGTAGTTGCTCCCCTGAAAAATCCTTTGAGCTGCAACAAAATAATATAATTAATAATGATAATGATCAGCATGTTCACAGTTAATAAGCAGAGATAAATACTCGACAAAGAAGCTACTGATGTGATTTTATAATTTAAAAGCCTCAGTAGGAAGCATTCTGAAATCTGGAATCTCGTCCCAGTTGGGACAATAAATCCTTAATATCCCCCCAAAATATCGAAAAACTCACTTGTCAACTGCTAAGCAACCTTATAATGTCTATTGTTTTCTAGATAATTATAAAAAAATACCAATTCTGCAGTACCCAAATTGAGATTAGGTGATTAGTACATAAATTGCATCAGCTTTCCGGTATTTGAGAAAACCACTCAAAGCATTAGTCAACATAAATTAAGTATGTCAAGTAGTCTAAGAATCTGACTTATTATTTATCTGGAGCCCCTATAGAGAAATATTGATATTTAAAATGTTGTACTTTTTTCATTGCCCCGGTATGGCTTTCATTTTCCAGTAGGATGACAGTTCCAAGCTCCAAGTAGGCTGTGGACTGTCATCATTATGGCCGCATGGCGTCGATCAATTTCTGATTGGCCAGCGTTCTTCCCAGAGCCTGCTACTAAATAAATTATTTAATAATCCGAACTGATGATGGGTATATACCATAGCGATACAAAAAGTTCATAATATATCGACAATTTTCACTATTTCTTTTTTGCGATCTGAATTATTACGTTACATGTTGCGATTTTTTTTAAATTTTATTTTGGTACACGATAACTGTGGAAAAAGTGAATTAATTTTTATGAGATGATTTTCTGGACACGTTCCTTTTGACGGTCTTTCGAACTCTATTGAAATTGGTTATAATCTAAAAAAAAAATTGTTTACAGAAAAATTGATCACTTGATGTGAGGCTATGCTTAAAACCATACAAAAAGATCCTTTAATAATGATGATGCCTTTTATACAGGGTGAGTTAATTGAATTTAAAATTTTCACCGTGTTGAATTTGACACATGTTACCCCTTAATATTTTTTTAATGAAAAACTGAATAATATTGAGCAACCAAATTAAAGAGGAGAAAAATGTCGATGTGGTGATTTTTTAATTTAAATTTTTCCCCATGTCGAGTTTTGGAACGACACGTCAACACATAATATTTTATTACTGAATAACCGGATATTCTGAAGCAACCAAACTTTCGTACATTAAAGGGGAGGGTTGTGGGTACAACATACCAAAAAATCGCGTCGATATAATTGAAAAAAACGTAATTGCTGATTTTTTTGAGTTTCAGTTTGAAAAAACGACTTTACGTACCAACGCATAGCCATTAAAAAAAAATCAATCTCGTATGCGTAAAACTCGTATCTGTGCCTTAGAACTATTCCTAATTTAATAACTGGCATTTAATAGATATAACAAAACACGCACATTCAGTACTATAGGCAAAAATATCAAAATAAAATTTGACTTACTCCATGTTCTCGGAATATCTTTTTAGCAGTGTCGGAGTACGTTCCCTTCTTCTTCTTCTCTCCCTCTTCCGCATAGTGTTCAGCCTTCAGCAGATAGAACGGGTTAGACATGTACTGGCCCAACAGGCCGCCCACTGCACTGGTTGCCACGCTGTTTAACACACGTGTCTGTCCATTCGAATCTTTTGTGAGGCCCTTGTTCACTCCAAATTGGTATGTTCCTGCAAATTAAAAAAAAAAACAAATCTTTTAAATGTATTCAGTTTTATAACCGAATTTTAGACATCAAATTGATATAAATTGACTTATTTGACTAGTACTGGCTTTGGTTAGTTTCGGGGCTTGCTCTATCCGTAACAAAACCTGACTAATCAAAAGTAGTGCTTGGGTTAGTTTTGGTTAGTTCGACTTTATTTATAGTAGTGCTTGGCTGCTTGGATTAGTTTTGGGCGGAACTTGATAAAAGAATTAATAAAATTCCTGAATCTATATAGAAATTTCGCAACAGAAGGTCCTATTTACTTACAACAATTCCAAGATGGTGGAAGATAAAAGTCTTTGTCAATACGCGATCAAAATAACGACGTTTTCTGCAATATTTGTGAAAGAAAAAGTTCAAAAAGTGTTAAATGTAGGAAATCCTTTTACTGCCAGTGCATAGTTAAATCGCCTGGTTTTATGGTTCAAGGAATAAACGAAATTGGGTGTGCCGAATGCAATGACAACGCAGGACCCACAATCTTTGACAAACTACGTCTATATGTCCAGAACAACGGATTACTCAGCTCTCTGGTGATGAGCCTTAATGAAATCAATGATCTTCTTCGTGAAAAGGTGTACACCCTTGAACAGAAGCTGGGAAAATCAATAATAGAGCCGCCAGGGAGGGTGAGTGAGGTTAGGAATCATCCCAATGTTCCCGCCTTTTCCAGAACCTCCTCTCAACGTCAAGAACACCAATGACATTAACAGTGTAATGACATTGACAGTGTAATGACATCGACAGACGAAGTGGCCTTTGCTACCGGAGATAAAAAGTCAAACGGAAAATTAACTAATGCGCACCAAAATGATCGACTGTCGGTAAGGACGGTGCTAAGACTCAGACACTCCCAAGAAACAAAGGGTCTACCAGTGAATCTCAATCTGATTCTCCTAAAAACAAAGATAATCCGAATCACTCATCATCTGAACCTTTTGTTAAGTCTTCAAAAAAAAGGGGGCAAAAGGAAAACGATTAGGAGCAAAAAATAACGTCCTCTCAAGTGTCTACCGCAGTTGCTTTGGCCCTAAATACAGCTGACAAGGAGAAACAAAATGTCCACAATAAACATGAAAATGGATACAAAAATTCGGGAAAACCAGAGGTAGGATTAGAAAGAAAATGACACTGATGCAGGTTGGAAACAAGTTCAATATAAGAAAAAGAAGTAATTTGCCCCAACTTGTCACCCAAGTAATATAGAAGGAAAAAGGAAAGATTAATCTAATTTGAAAGTTCTACCATTTTAGCCTGGTTTTTCGTGTCAAGACTGTATGTAGAGACGATCACAAATGAAATCTTAGATTACCTAAAACACTACGATGTTGAGTTTTCTGAATGTGAAAAGATCAGAACTAAATCACAACAGAAATATAGTTCCTTCAAGGTTGGAGTGCCTAATGAATTGAAACCAATTGTTTTGAATCCTGATTTCTGGCCTTAGGGTGTGTTATTCAACAACTTTTTAAACCTGAGAAGCCTAGTGTCCTCCGGACAAATGAAACAAAATAGATGGTTCTAAAGTCTAAGTATGTAATCCTGCATCACAATGTACAGTCGATACAACTTCAGATTCTATACTCTATTTCGAAATGGTGCGGAGTAATAAAACCTACTTATAAATGCAAAACGCTAACAGAGTGGTCAAATAAATTTTTGTGATTTCTAAATATTTAGCCACAGCTGTTATAGCCTGCTGTATTATATTTTAACCATTCCACCCTGTTTTGTATGGCAATCCCGCTGCAAACAATAGGCTTTATTCGCAAAGGGGCCATTTTCTACCTGCAGTAGCGTACGTTTGGGTATTGGGTCAAATTTGAATGTTTACAATAGTAATAAAAAAACCTAAGTGTGATAAATATAATGCTGGGAAAGTCCGAGTATTAAGACAGGTAAACGTTTAAAATATGTACGTATATGTACGTAATTATGTACGCCTATGTATCAGCCATCAAAAAATGATTTATTACTTCGCATCATTTCGAAATAGAGTATAGTCAATGAACATGGATAACTTGCATAACATTGAAAAAATGCAGAGCAAATTCAACATTTTGCTCAATTATAGTTTAGTAGCATATTACTGTCGTGAGGAAAGCATTCATGGAGGTACAGCCATATATGTGCAACAGGGACTTTCATGGAAGAAAAGAAGTGACCTTTCAAGGTTAGTGTTCTGCAGTGGAGCTTTTACTTGGTAAACATCATGTTGATATTTTATCAGTTTATCGATCATCAACTGCAGAATTGGAATTGTTTTTTAATAAAATTGAAATTGTAATTAATATGCTTGTAAGTGGGGATGTCTTGATATTTTTGGCAGGTGGTATTAATATTAATGTATTGAGTCATGATGTTCACTCGGCAACTTTCTTGTCCCTTTTGGGTTCATTTGGTGTCTTTCCTTCTATTCAGGAGTGCACCAGAATAAGTGGGAGTTCTAAGTCCTGTATCGACAACATATATACCAAGAGAAAGAGTACTAAACACGCACCTCTCGGAAAGAGTACTAAACACGCGAACCGGCAACATCGCCTTGTGTTGTCGATTTTCTAGCATAGACAAAGTCGAAATTTAGCGTGATTTTCGGAAAAATAATTCGCGAAAAGTGGTTCGGCGTCTTGTTGAAAGTGCAAAGCATAAATGGAAACAAAGTTTCTTCCTAAAACACAAGAATTCTAAACTATTTTTCACAAATACCGCGTTACGGTTCCCTTGTAAACAATCGAAATAGAGACATTGTTGCCACTTCTATCGGCAGGTTTTTCCTGACGATTTAATCATTTATAAAACATACTGCAAATAAATCAGCAAATATGGCAAATGTTTGCTTTAAGTGTAAAGTGAACTGTGTTACGAAGGAATCAAAAACTGATATATTTGGATATCCTTGTGACTGCTGCAGAAAAATAATTTGCAAAAATTGCTCCAATACCAGTGGTACAGAAATAAGGGCCCTCATAATGACAACAAGGACATTACTCTTCTCCTGTGAAGATTGTAAAGATTCCATTAAGCAAGTACCAACTTTAAAACATGATATGGAGGATATTAAGAAGGATTTTGGAGAATTGAAAGATGCCATGAAAGCGGCAATACCTAGTTATGCAGATGTGGCAGGACACAATCACTTACTCAAGAATTCAAGGAACTGGAAAACAAGTTAAAAGAGAAATCCAATCAGCAAACTACAGATTTTCAACCATCATTGGATGCCCTCAAACAGGACATCAAGAACCTGGAAAATAAAGTCATAGCTAAACCAATTGGGAGCAATTCGAACCTTGAACCAACACTGTATGAACTGCAAGAACGAGAAATAAGGGCACAAAATGTGCTCCTCTTTGGTGTGTTGGAAGTTTCAGAATATTCTACCAGGGAGGATAGAATATAGAAGGATAAAAATAAGGTTCATCAATTCTTAAGGGAGGTAAATTCAAATATA
Organism: Pissodes strobi; assembly: GCA_016904865.1. NCBI lineage: Eukaryota > Metazoa > Arthropoda > Insecta > Coleoptera > Curculionidae > Pissodes > Pissodes strobi. The sequence goes on along the minus strand of MU184149.1, from coordinate 198,385 downwards.
AATATAAATAATCTAAAGATAATGAGAATAGGAAAATATGAAGAACACAAAGTGAGACCCGTTAAAATAATATTTCCAAATAAAGAAGAAGCATGAAATATATTAAAACAAAAGAACAAACTGTCAGCATTGACAAACACAACTTATATTAAAGGGGATCAAACTGAAGCCCAAAGAAAGTATATGAAAGAGTTGATACAAGAACTGGAAACACGAACAGATCAAGGAGAACAGCATCTGAACATAAACTATGTTCGTGGAACGCCTAGGATTGTTTTTATTAAACCAAATTCAAAAAACTAAACATTTCACCCACTACAGTTGAAGTAACCTATTGGTATTCAAACCTGTGTTCTATAAAAAATAAAATTGATAAAATAAAAAAAAAAATAAAATAAAAAATACAAATTGATGAATGGAGAAAGAAGGAGGAGGTATACTGATATACATCAAAGAAATAGAAACAATATCCAAATTCACTTATCAACTGAAAATAAATATGATATTCCTGCTCCTGTGGAGTCTTTGTGGGTGAATGTTAACGTAGGTGGTGCAAAAATACTTCTTTATTGCATATATAGAACTGATTATGTCATAGCAGAAATAAACTCAGAATTGGTCAAAATAATTAAAACTGCCTTTTCTAATAAAAATAAAACCATAATTTTTGGTGACTTTAACTATCGAGAGATAAACTGGGATAGTCTTCAAACAGCTAAACAGGACGCACCAGCAGAAGAGTTCCTAGATCCAAATGGTAAATTTTAACACAAGAATAAGAGGAACTCAGCAGCCTCTACTTGATCTCCTACTTGTAAGTGAAAAAAACTTAATATATGACTTAAAAAGTTCTTCCCCAATTGGACACAGCGACCATGTAGTAATTACTGGTACATCTCAAATAAAGGCAAAAGGCAAGGAAACATTTTAAAATAAAACACGAAACTTTTGGAAGGCAGATTATAATGCCATCAACAACTACATAAGCGAGCAAAACTTCGATAACACAAATACCAACCTCACAAAATATGAATTGTGTGAGAAAATCATCAAGAAAACCATCGACACCATTATCTCACTCCAATCCATAAGGAAAAATCTGCAGAAACCATGGATAACTGCAACCATCTTCGAGGAGATAGACAAAAAACGCAGGCTTTGGGATATGTATAGACATAACACTACAGACGAGAACTATCAAGCATATAGACTCCAGAACAACAAACTAAAAAACACAATTTCTAATGCAAGAATATGTCACGAACAAAACATAGTTCAATCAAAATCAAACAAAAAATTCTATAAGTATGTAAGCAAAAGTCTAAATTCCAAAGTTACAAAAATTACCCTAAAGGATAATAGAACTAAATCCATAGTAGAAAATAATTTGGACACTGCAGAAATGTTTGCAGACCAATTTAAGAACATGTACACCAAAGAAAACAATCAGATTCCTATTCTTCCCAACAGCTACAGGAACATAAGCTCACTGCATACTATAAACTTCACTCCAGAGAAAGTCAAGGAAGCAATATCAGACCTTAAAACCGACTCAAGTCCTGGACCTGATGAAATTTCATCCATATTTTTAAACAAGTGTGCAGAGAGTCTAAAAACACCTCTAAGTCTTGCAATGAATGAATCAATTACCCTTGGAACTATACCAACCAGTTGGAAGAAAGCCATTATTACACCGATCTATAAAAAGGGGGACAGATTTAAACCTGAAAACTACAGGCCAGTTAGCTTAACAAGTTCAGTCAGTAAACTGATGGAAAAAATTATAGTGAAGGAAATGGCAGAGTTTTCAATTATAAATGAAATCTTGCCGGACAACCAGGATGGCTTCCAGAAAAAGACATCAACAACAACTAATATGCTTCGCTGTTTGAATGATTGGACTGCAAACTATGATAAAAATATACCAACAGATGTAGTCTACCTTTCTCTTTCTTACAGAAAAGGGATTTACCCATCCTCTTGGAAAGTCGCTCGAGTGCAACCTGTTCCAAAAAAAGGCAAGAAAACCACGCCCTCAAACTATCGCCCAATTGCCTTGCTTCCAATAATCTCCAAAGTCATGGAACGTGTAGTCAACCAGCAACTACTCAAGTACCTCGAGAGCAACAAAATAATAAGCGATAATCAATACGGCTTTCGCAAAGAGAGATCGACAGGAGATATATATTGGCCTATGTCACTCATATATGGAGTAGGGCAATTGAAAACTACGGAGAGTCTCGAGCGATTGCGTTGGATATTTCAAAGGCATTCGACAGAGTTTGGCATGACGGACTGCTCAACAAACTGCCGTCCTTGGGACTGGCCGCCTCGCTCTGCAGCTGGCTGGCCAGTTTCCTTAAGAACCGATCCCTACACGTTGCAGTCGATGGACACATCTCGGACACATTCACCATCAACGCGGGCGTGCCTCAGGGCGCAATACTTTCACCAACTCTGTTCCTCATCTATATTAATGACCTGCTGATCGAAACGAATAATCCTGTTTACAGTTTTGCAGATGACAGTACCCTTGTCTCCCACTTTAGATCAGAAAAACCCTTACCAGCGACTGAGACTCATCACCGCAGACAGGAGCAGATTACAGCAATTAATCAAGACCTGGAGAAAGTTCAAACTTGGGGCGACCGAAATTTGGTCCAGTTCAATGTAGCAAAGACCCAAGCAGCAACGTTTACTAAGAGGGCCAATACAGCGGGCCCTGACGTCATTATGGCAGGATCGACCATTCCTTCATCCTCGTCAATCGGGCTGCTGGGTGTCTCGATCAACAGCAATATGTCATGGCATGACCATGTTGCTAACATCGCAAAATCAGCCTCCCAGAAGCTTGGTGCGCTATTTCGCAACAAAAAACTCTATACACCGCAGCAGTTGCTCTTGCTGTACAAAGCGCAAATAAGACCGTGCTTAGAATATTGTTCACATATCTGGGGTGCCGCACCAAAGCATACCCTAAAGCTGCTGGATTCCATTCAGAAGAGGGCTGTGCGTCTCGTCGGCGATCCGGAGTTGACCCGGAATCTGGATAGTCTGGAACATCGCAGACATGTGGCCGAGATGTCTCTGTTTTACAGATACTTTCACGGCAGATGTTCCCAGGATTTGGCCCGCATAATCCCGCCCCTGGCAACTCCTGTCAGACAGTCCCGACAGAGGGCAGGAGCGCACCAGTTCGTCGTACAACTAGAAACACCTAGAACATCACTTTACCAGAACTCCTTTGTCGGGCGCACTGCATCACTGTGGAACTCACTTCCAGGACATCTGTTTCCCACTAATTACAATCTACAAATATTCAAGAACCGTGTCAATCAACATCTTCGCGCACACACCGCTCGTCGAGCGCCATAGGATCTCCCTTTAGTGTGTGTGCCACTGCCAT
>MU184149.1:157986-194579 GCA_016904865.1 Pissodes strobi | reverse complement strand
TGAATGATTGGACTGCAAACTATGATAAAAATATACCAACAGATGTATTCTACCTAGACTACGAGAAGGCCTTTGACAAGGTACCTTTTAAAAGGCTCCTGTACAAATTGGAGCACTTTGGAATAAGGGGTTGTCTGCACAAATGGATAGGCAACTTTATACGAGGCAGGACCTTTACGGCGAGAGTAAATGGAGAATGCTCTTCCTTTCGGGACGTGATTAGTGCAGTACCACAGGGATCTGTGCTGGGACCACTCTTATTCCTGTTGTATGTTAGTGACCTGGGTAAATAAATTAAGCCCAATATATCATTCTTTGCAGATGACACCAAGTTATATTGCGATGCATCGAGCCAATATTCTGACATGAAAGACGATCTAGCAACAATTGAGACATGGTCCAAAAATTGGCAGATGAAGCTAAATGCTGACAAATGTGTAGTGTTATCCATAAGTCCAGAAGATCTAGGAAACCAACATATTCTGGATGGTTGTGTGTTGCAACATGTCCAGTCGTATAAGGATCTAGGCATTATAATATCAAATGACCTCAAATGGGACAAACTCATTGCTTCTATTGTGAAAAAGGCAAATTCTTTCGAGTATTTGGCTAGAGTAGCATTCAATAATACTAGTCTACAAATGATTCTTCAGCTGTATAAGACATACATAAGACCAAAGATTGAGTATGCACACACAGTTTGGAATCCATATTTTATCAAAGACATAAACTTGTTGGAAGGGGTACAAAGAAGATTTACTGGGATTCCAAAGGAATTATACAACACCGGATATGAAGCCATGATAAAGCAATTAGGGTTAACATCATTGGAAGAGAGAAGAACAAGAGGAGACCTAATTGAAACATTCAAAATATTGAATAACCACTACAACGGGAACATCCACAAAATTTTCTCCTTAAACCATCTTCAGAATCTTCGAGGTCACTCCCAAAAAATTAATAAACAAAGGGCAAACAAACTACCAAAAAAAAAATTCTTGAGTAACAGGATAGTGTATAAGTGGAACTCCATGACTGAAGAAATAGTGAGTGCATCGAACATCAACACTTTTAAAAACCGTCTTGACTCAAAAATGGAAGACATTGATGGTGTGTTGGTACATTATGCAACATTGAAAAATTCAATTCGACAAACTTGAACTGAATTTTGACTATTGTTTTATTGTAAACAGACTCATCGGTTTTGCTTCTTTCTTATTATTTATAAATAAATAAATAAATAAATATGGAGTAAGGGGCCTCCTCTGGGGTGGATCCGGTCGTATCTACAGAATCGTACATAAAGGGTTGTTGTTCAGAGGGATGGTCGTAACTACTACTCTGGGGACTTATTGCTTTCCATAGGTTACCACAGGGTAGTGTGCTTGGTCCTATGCTTTTTGTGTGCTACATAAATGACTTGGGCTCGTGTGTGTCAGACGAGACAGGCTTGGTGGTTAACTATACTGATGATACAAATGTTTTAACTGTAGCACCCTCAGTTGATGAGGCTTTGGAGCTGGGACGACAGAGCTTGAGTATGGTGGGAAGATGGTTTGAGGAGAGCAACCTTATACTAAATGCAGAGAAATCGTCCTTTGTTGTATTTAGAACTGAGCGCTCATCAGCTCAGTGTCCTGGGCATGCTGATTTGCTGTTTAGGGAAGTGGCTTTTTCAAATGAGGCTAAATTTTTAGGTATATATATATCTAGGGTGTTTTAAATACCGTGTGCCACTATTGCTATCTCCGAAACGGTAAGTGTTACGAGGTCGGCTAAATTAGAGAAAAGTTGCCGCTTTTGAAACCCATTCAGGATCTGTTTACAGTGTTGTCAAAATGTCAACCACGTCACATTATACTTATAACGTCGAACGAAATTTGATCCGTCAATAGCTCTCTATTGCTGCGAGAAAATTTCGAACGTTGCCAAACTGCCTTGGACTATAATACTCTGTCGTACCTACTCACGGTAGTGAAATTTTGTTATATGTGATATCGATGCACTAAATTTACGAAAATGATATATTGTGTGAGTGGTAAAAATCAAAATTTTGTTCAACGAAATATATTGAAGTATTGGTCATTTAATATATAATTAGAAGCTGAAATGACAAGGCTGCTTACGCGCATGTGCAAATTGGAATAGTTTTATCGAGAACATTCTGATATATGTACTTGATATCGCATTACCTATATTTGATGACAAAATTAAACACATCAAGAATAGTTAATGAACTTGCATAACACAGGCTGCAAACGGCAGAAATTGAAATTTAAAATTGACAACACTGTTCCCGAAAGTTACGTCATAGTTCGCTTTTTTGTCTATGCTCAGCGTTGCCAACCAGACAAAAAATTGCCTACTTATAGAAATAATGTAATAGAGTTTTTTAAAATAATTATTACTATTTAGTTATGAAATTTTTTCTTGTAATACACGAGTGCCAGAAAACAAGTTTCTTCCCGTATATTTCTTCAATGTAACTAATGAAAATATTTATTAAAACTCTTATATATACTTAATATGTTTTAAATTCCAAATTATCGATTTACTTCGTTTTAAGCGTCATTTGTTTTCACCCTCAGTTGTAGGAGTACTGGCATTGTTGCCAGTTTCCCTATTTTTCCTTAATTCAAAGAAATGTGCCAAAGATCAGAAATAAAGGTGTGCCATTAAAAATAATAAATCTCACATTAAAAATGATTTCTCTGTCAGTATTTTGAAACTATTATTGTAAAAATAAAATAAGTAAGTTTGTCATTTTCGAATGAAAAAATAGTGAATGTTTAAAAATATCATCTGATTTATTTAATATGAAACTTGGGTTCCATTCCTAGGAATAAAACTTTTGTAAAGATAAAAACTAATTAAAAATATAAAAAAAAGTGTCCTATCGTCGCTCTTACCTAATTTCATTCCGTAACTAATAAGATGAGCTCCCAGCGCAGGGGACAAGCCTTTCTGTAAACTTTTGAATCCCTCGTTTCTGGCCACCTTGAAACCCGTATGGAAGAACGTCTGGTACTTATTGGTAAACTGGCTCTTCTTGCTAATCTCCATGTGGTGCTTCACCACTTCCAATGGGTTTGTTAGAAATCCGGCACTAGTCGCAGCCAATCCCCCGATTATGAACTCCATCTTATCGGCGTTAAAGACCTTACCCCATCAATTTGGGAGGCTCTCAGTCGATATATAATCCGTTTTTTGGATTATATACTATAGCTTGTTGGTTGAGGGATGGATATATAAATGACCAAGTTTTTGCGACGGACCCCGTATTTATATCGTAGTAGGAATTTAATTCTTCCAATGATAGTTAGTCATGATCACGATGCGTGGGAGGGAGAGGCGTCTTGAAGTCTTATCACTGGAAGAAAAAATCGCGCGAAATTTGCGCCAGCGGTTCCTCAATACTTTGTCACTATCACATTTTGAATTTGCGCCGGAAATATTGTTAAAAATCCGTCTTTCAACATTGGAAAGCCACATTCTCGTTCGAAAACTTGCATTTAGAATCTGATATTAATTTATCTCTATTTTTTGCTAATTTTAACAATATAGCACTAGATGGCACCAACTTTAAGAATTACTAATACAGAGCGCTTACGCGTAATTCGCGGCTGTAGATTACTCGTATTTGGCATCCAATAAACTAAATTACTAAAAAAAAAACAAATATTTTGGGAAAAATCAATTGCCCGCCCACTCTCCCGATTTTACTCCGATCGATTTAAGAAGATCGAACTGATCTTGACGGTTTCAGAAGGTTTGTATGGAAGCCGTTACATAAGAACAAAAACGTTTCTGATAATGTGAAATAGCGTAATAATTATTTAAATTTTTTCCCAATTAAGTGTTCCATCTATGTCAGGAGAGTAATTCTCAAGTCACTGGGGCAGCTGTCGTGCGGGAAAAGAAGATGTAATAGGGATGTATTGGATTTTTCAAACATGCAATTATTGCCATGTATCAAAATCGATACGTTCACATCCCTATTACATCTACTCTTCACGCGTTACTCGGCAATTAATGCCCAGAACGGTTTTCGTTTGAGCAAAATACTTGTTCTTTTGTAGTATTAGTTAAAATTTTCATTACGTTACAACATATCAAAGTAAATTATCACTGAAATCGATATTTTATTCTGTCGATAGTGTAAAACATTCCTATACGTATAACAGCGACACAGTTGATCTTCACAGATCCAAAAAACCATAAGATTAAACGTTAATAAAACAGTTAATCAGATAAAAACATGCCCTGCCGGTCTAGAAAAGGGAAATCTGGCAACAACGTCCGCGAGGACCAACTACAGTCGATACATCAAATTTAAATTAAACCTATATTTTTTTCATTAGATATTTCAATTAATCTATGGGCTCATAAAAAGTCTTCGGGTCAAATCAGGAGAGCGGATGGCCAATTGAGCTTCTCAATAAGTACATATTGTGACTAAAACGTATTTTTTTTTTTTTATCCGAATTTTTGTATGGCAAAATATAGCTCAATTTTTTAACAAAACGCAAAAAATACATTACGCTTTTGGATGTCTGACAACACCGGAAGCAGCCTCACCTTAGGTGGCGTTGGATGATGGATGACAGCGCGTCGTCTCTTTCGTCTTCCGAAACCTTCCGAACGCCCGAATGACGAAAGGCATAGGCGGAACCAATAATTATTATCGAATTTTAACTTAAATTCCGAATAGGCTGTGTTACTACACATTTCGAATAAACGGCCGTGTTTAGCAATCAAGTTTAGCTCGAATATTTTTAAATGTCGAATAAAAATACCGCCGGCGGAAACATAAAACCAAATCGGAATATTACTGTGCAAAAAAGGTGTAATTATTAGATAAAAAATTATATAAACTGATCATTTGTCTAGAACATGCTTTTTCTTGGTTTGGATTTCAGAATTATCACATTTTAATCTATCGTCTTCATTCAGGGCAAGAAATGATTTATATGCAGAATATAATCAATTATTATTTACAACGTCTACATTGTCTCTTTTAATTCAATATTGTTTTACAGGAGTCATTAAAAATATAGTAAATTTTTTTAACGAAACGCAAAAATGGAATATGTAAACATTGAAAAAGAACTGATGGAGGATGCTTTTGATGATAATCTTGAAATTTTGGATTTTGTTCATTTTGACTTCCCTCGAACGCTCAATCAGCGCCGTAATTATTAGGAAAAACTGGACCAATTTCATTTTTTTCGGTGATTGATTCAGATTAACCAAGAACCAAGACTCCTCATTTTGTTTTTCCAAAAAAATATTCCACACTACCACGGCCATGTTTACTATCACTAGTAGAACCAAAAGTCAGATAAAAAAAGAAATTACAAAAATCCGAAAATCAAAAAATAGGAGAAATTTTCATATTATCTCACCAAAAATGTTTCATGACGCCAGTAATGTCACCAAAAAAAACGCATAAATCCCTAGATATCTCAGATATCTGCGACGTTGTCATATTGTTGCGCCCCTTTGTTCCTTTAACAAAAAATTATGTGCCTCACCTTTATAAGCAGCCAACTGAATTGAAATTTCTGAAAGAGATATTAGGAATTGAGTTTTTATTATTTTTAACTTTTGGCTCCGGTTTCGATCTTTTTAATTTTATATTCTTTTTTTCAACTTTTTTTTCGCCGAAAACCGCGATTCTCTAACTTTTTTTTTATTATTATTATTTATTTTTCTTCCTTTCATTTAATAATACTTTTATTAACTTTCCGAACAATTTTTCTTTTTTTTATTAATATATTTTTTCTTGTATCATTTTATAGTACTTTTCTTAACTTTTCGAAAATTTTTTTGCGTTTTTTTTTCGATTTTATCCCTTTTTCAATAATTTTTGTTTTCTTTTCATAAACCATTTGTTTCTCTGCCCATTTTTGCTATCCCCGACCTCATAGCTGAATTCCTTCGTTTTTTTTTCGCCGAACACCGCGTTTCTCTAACTCTTTTTATTAATATTATTTATTTTTCTTTATATCGTTTAATAATACTTTTATTAATTTTATCAACACTTTCTTTTTTTTATTAATTGATTTTTTTATTATTTGGCTTTATAATACTTTTGTTAACTTTCCGAACAATCTTTTGTTTTTTTTTGTAAGTATTAATTTTTTTTTCTTATATCGTTTTATAATACTTTTATTAACTTTCCGAACATTTTTTCCTTCTTTTTTTTTAATTTTTTTCCCTTATTTTCAAAGAATTTTGTTTTTGTTTTCTTTTCATAAAGCGTTTGTTTTTCTGCCCATTTTTGCTATCCCCTACCTCGTAGCTGAACTTCTTCGCTCTTTTTCGCCGAAAACTTCGTTTCTCTAACTTTTTTTTATTAATATATTTTTCCTATTTCGTTTTATAATACTTTTATTAGCGTTCCGAACCATTGTTTATGTTTTTTTTTCGATTTTTTCCCATTTTTACGAACATTTTTGGGTATCCGGGGAGGTGAGGGTGCGATCCGATACTCCGTTGCAGACATATCGGCAAAAAACGGTTTTTCCCCAAAATTCCATCTTAAATTAGAGCTCCGGTCCCTCCCTAAAGAAGTTTCACTTCAAAAAGTCGAAACCTGAGATTAGGTAAGAGTAAGGCTACCGCGCATGACATTAAGCCAATGTACTGAAATTAAAGCCTTTTGAGAGCGGCGGCCATTATTTATGTGGCAAACACATCTATTGTTGTGGCGGTGCTATTTTGCAGTTATTCTGTGAGTTTTTGAACAAAGAGAGATAAAAACTAAGATTCATAATGGTAAATTGTTCGGCATATGGTTGCAAGAGTCGAAGTGAGAAGAAGAAGCCTGGAATTTCATTTCACAGGTAATTATTGTCTGCTGACCTTGTAGTTTATTTGCATATTTCTTGTTTTAATAATAATGCCTAATGTACACATTGTGTTACTGAGTATATCATGATGGGGATGTTTATTTAATTATCGAGAGTAATTTGATACCCGATCTTGGATATTTTCAGTCATCAAATAATCAATAAAGCTATACATTTTCAAGGAGAGTCATTCAACAGAGGCGTAGGTTATATATTTTTCATACTCTACCTATAAAATGGCTATATTATTTTACGACTGAAAATTACTCTAACTTATTAATTATTATTTATTACTTATAATTTCCATTAATTTATTGAAGTTACCCAGTAACAGGCTTTTTCCCATGTTATCTGTCCTCTTCTTTCCTTGTCTAAGGTCAAAAACCATGACAGATACATTGATTGATAGAAACGGCTAACTACAGCCCAAATGTTGACTAGGTTGCCAAATTGCTCTGTCAATTTCTCGCTTCCCTACGGCCCTCCGCTCGCTTCGCTCGCTACGGGGTCTCAACCAACAATCACTAACCAAAACTAACCCAAGGCATGGCCAAAATGAAGAAAATTTAAAAAATAATAAAGAAAACATATTATCTTGCCACTGGAAACGAACCCGGGCCGTCATACCAAAGGCACAAGATCTAACCACTGCACCAGAATACCTATTGATAGCAATTCATTGGACCGTAAAGACGTCTAATTCTCATACATCGTACTACGCATGCGATAGGATTGACAACAATGTTTACATTTGGGCTGCAGTTACCATTGATTTGTATAAGAGTGGATAAGCAATAAATAGACCAAACATGGCAAATTTACGACCGCGAAATGTAAACAAAGAGATATCTATTTGGACTTGCGCATTAGAAAATTAGTAGGAGCTAGTTGTTGCACCGTGAAGGTAAATAGGCAGGCCCGGACTTCGAAAGTGATTATTTCACCAAATATTCGGTAGAGGAGTCTTGCCGATTGTGAAATGGGCCCCAGTTAGCATAGTGAAACAAACAATAAGGTATAAATAAGTAATACTTATAATAATTAGACTTACTTGAAATAGGAAATCCCGGGTATTTTGCCTCGAATCAAACTCGAATTATTAACTTAAAACGCCGCGCCGTCAAAACGAAAACACGTCAAAGACAAAAGCCAAGTTCGATCCTGACCGACGCCTGCTGAGACGGCAAGTGTTTTAGTGCGCATGACAAAACGGTATCTTCTTTGTTTATGTTTTTCCATTTTGCGTAGATTTTGTCATGCGCAGAAACCTGTTTTTTCGCCGATAGGTTGCCACTTTTGAATAGTGCGACAGGCGGCTATTGCTTATCCACTCCTATACAAATCAATGGCAGTTACCCATTCCTTGATTGATGATATCTTGACAATGTTGCCAAATGGTGTCTTATATCTGGGATATGCTCAAATAAGTAGGCATCTTTTTTGAATTTTAGTGGTTACATTGACAGTGTTGTCAAATATTAATTATCACAATTACGGTTTTATACCGTTATATAGCGAGTGTCATTTAAGTCTAACTTCGACACTGTAACAGTAACACTGATTGATGATACATTGAATGTTGCCAAATGGAATCTTATTTCTGCAATATTGGGGAATGTATGGAAATCGTCCAAATCGTCAAATAAGTAGGCATCTTTTTCGAATTAAAGTGAAGCCACATTGGCAGTGTTGTCAAATACTAATCACATTTACGGTTTTATAACGTTATATATCGAAGACCTTCGAAACTGTAACAGTAACACTGATTGATGATACATTGACAATGTTGCCAAATGGTGTCTTATTTCTGAGATATTAAAATCGCCCAAATGCTCAAATAAGTAGGCATCTTTTTCGAATTTAAGTGAAGTTACATTGACAGTGTTGTCAAATGTTAATTATCACATTTACGGTTTTATATTTATACTGTTATATATCGAGTGTCTTTATTAGTCTATTTTCGAAACCGTAACAGTTACACTGATTGATGATACATTGCCAATGTTGCCAACTGGAGTCTTATTTCTGCGATATTGGGGAATATGTGGAAAACGTCCAAATGCTCAAATAAGTAGGCATCTTTTTCGAATTTAAGTGAAGTCATAGTGACAGTGTTGGTCAAGTGCGTACTATCACATTTACGCTTTTGTAACGTTATATGTGAATTTTTTATTCTGGCTTTGAAACTGCAACAGTTACTCGTTTACTGGTTTAAGAGAAAACTGTCCTTTATTAGAAGTAATCGATGATACACGAATGTTGCCAAATAGCGTTTTATTTCTGAAATATTCGAGTATGTGTAAATATCTAAAATATCGCGCAAATACTGAAGTCAGCTAGCACCTTTGGAATCTACAGGATGCCACTAAAATTAGAAAAAAGCATTGGCGTACCACAATATTCCAATTAGTTGAAACATTTTCGCAGTCGCTATTGGTGAAACTAAAGTTAATTAAGGCTATAAGTTTATTTTTGAGCGATTATAACACCGGCCTAGCCTGAAATCGAAATCTAAAAAATTGGGATTTTTTTTTCTAATATTTCAACCGGGCGTTTTAGCTATTGTAATTTGGACCAACCTGTATAGGAATAATACTGATTCGTAAAAAAATATTGACATAATTATAATATTCGCCAATTGAATTGTTTATAGTTTAGATTAAGCCTGCCACAACTAGAATAATTAATCGCAATAACTTTTCCGCTCATTTTCAAGGAATTTGAAGTCTTATCGCAATAGATAATGTAATAATTATGAATCTGAGACATCTTCAGTAAAATTTCCGTAATTTAAGTCTTATCGTGCTAGCGTTGCAAATATTCCAAAGTTCCTTTTTGGTATTGGATTCGTATATTCCTGATATTCGAATGTCTAGACGTTGAAGGTTACATCTGGTGTCTGTATGTAGGTATCTCGACTGGCATTATCTCGATACGAACGGCTTATTTTTATTTATTATATTTCCTTTATTTTACGGAATTCAAAGATTAGTTAAGTACAAACTGACTTTTCAGAAAGTTCAAGGCAAATTAGGATTTTTTGCGCCTTATTTTTTAATTCCAATCATAATTTTAAGTCGACTTTATATACCTACAATACAATGTTCTATATTTATGTTAAGTAGTTATCGAGATAACGCCACTTGAATATTCAATTCGACCGTTATAAATACAAATGTACCTACTTATGCGTTTTTGAAAAATAAAAAAATGCCAAAAAACATAATACATTTAAATAAATAATGGTATAAAACTCGTTAATTTCTAATAAAAGACAGTTCTAGCCTTGCCATTACGCTTCTCCTTTCTTGTCTAAGCAATCGACAAAATATCGATTTGTAGCGTTGGATCGATCCAGAGATGGATTAACTAAAGCAGTGTTGCCACCTTCAGTGTAATAAAATACTATTATATTATCTACCCCATAACCGATGGTACATTAATTGTATCAATGAAATCCCCTGTTACTATATCCCAAAATTACACCTTCTGGTATAGGCAATGCTTAAACTAACCTGGAAGATCAAAGCATCGGTATCTCTCTTCAGCTTGACGTAACATGTGATCTAGATCGATTCGCAGAATTTGTATTTTGGAAAGAGCAGAGATCTTAGATTAGGTAAGAGTAAGCATTAAGCCAATGTACTGTAATTGAAGCCTTTTCAGAGCGGCGGCCATTCTTTATGTGGCAAACACATCTATTGTTATGGCGGTGCTATTTTGCAGTTATTTTGTGAGTTTTTGAACAAACAGAGATAAAAACTAAGATTCATAATGGTAAATTGTTCGGCATATGGTTGCAAAAGTAGAAGTGAGAAGAAGGAGCCATTTCACAGGTAATTATTGTCTGCTGACCTTGTAGTTTATTTGCATATTTCTTGTTTTAATAATAATGCATATTGTACACATTTTGTTACCTCTGAGTATATCATGGTAGGGATGTTTATTTAATTATCGAGAGTAATTTGATACCCGATCTTGGATATTTTCAGTCATCAAATAATCAATAAAGCCATAAATCTTCAAGGAGAGTCATTCAACAGAGGCGTAGGTAATATATTTTTCATACTCTACCTATAAAATAGCTATATTATTTTACGACTGAAAATTACTCTAACTTATTAATTATTATTTATTTCTTATAATTTAAATTAATTTATTGAAGTTACCCAGTAATTTATGTGGCAGCTGGTAACAGGCTTTTTCCCATGTTATATGTCCTTCTTTCCTTGTCTGAGGCAAAGAACGACAAAAATGTCTTCAATTATCAAGCAAATTATAATTTTAACGTGAAAACAGATTCTAAACTTGACAAGGCGTACCACATCAGAGGATTTCAGAGCTGCGCGCGCATCACATTGTTGACAAAAATGTTTAACATTACATTTCACGCATGGCCCTCCGCTCGCTACAAGGGCGCAACCAACAGGAACTAACCCAAGGTGTGCCCAAAATGAAGAAAAAAACCACATAATATTAAAAATAAAAAGTCTTGCCACTGAAATCGAACCCGGGCTGTCATATCGCAAACTCGGCATCCAACCACTGAGCTACGGACCAGTTGACAGCAATTCGCTAGACCCTAAAGATATGGTGTTTGTCAACAATGTAATGCGCGCGCAACTCTAAAGCCCTCTGATGTGGTATGGGAAACGTATATTCTAAACTTGTTTGTCAAACTCTACCAGCGTTACCAGATCCCAAAAAATGTGTTGCTGTTATATAGCTGGCATATTAAGGGTCAGTAATTTAAACTGCAATTAGTCACTGTTAAACTAATCGGTGTCCTGAATGTCATACAGTTATACGTCATCTACTAATGTCATACTGACATTCACATATTTGAAACGTCTATTAACTTCACGAGGCCTTAAAGACACTAATCGAACTTCAAAGTACCGGCCTTAATCTTAAAGATAAAAACAAGTATTACCTTGAGAAAATTGCAAAATTGACACGTGAAGATGGTATGTTCAGAATTTCTGCAGGTATCATCGTCAGAAAGAATTGTACCGATATAATGGTAGGTTTGGCAACACTGGCTTCTACTTAGCTCGCCCAACTAGGTACCTAGATTTATTCGCTTTGTAAATGAATAATCAAGGGCGTACCCAGCGAGGGGAGAATAGAATAGAATGTGGTTATCAATAACTAATAAAAAGAAGATCCTGGGTGCGCCCTTGTAAATAATGTTACATCTTCAGAGTACTTGCTCTATATATTCTAAAAAGTACCAGAGATCAGGCATTGTTCATGAGAGAAGGTAAACTTTATCTACTTGAACATTTGACAGATCCGAGAATAAAACTTGTATGGCGTCACCTGGTGACCTGAGCGTCATTAGACATTGCAACATTAGGCATTAGAACAGCAGGGATGTAAACTGATCGATTTTCATGCCACGGAAACAAGCGCATATTTGAGTAATAAATACATCCCTATTACACCTTCCCTTTCCATGTGAGATGTGAGGGTAGTTTCAATTACTCGAGAATTTACATCCTGGACATATCGCATTATAAAAATTTGACTGGTTCTGTCGTGTATGAACATACGCAAAAATATGCCGAATCGCATCATTATCGATATATTTGATCGTACATAAATCGCTCTATTTCGATTATACTGTCGCATTTCATTTTTGCATTATCTCTTAGAATCGAATTTTAATACAATGACAATAATTACTAGAATTTGTCGGCAAAAAGGGGAGTTTTTCATACGCAATATTTGTTTTGCAATTAGCGAAAGTAGGGGAATTATCAGTATGGGAATTATTTCACAAATATGTCTAGTCTAATAAAGCAAATAAAGTGATTGTTTCTATTGTTGTATCGTTTTTATTATAAAATATTATTGGTTTTCGAAGAAAACATGACAATGGTTCAATAAGGGAAAGTACAAAATATTAGCCAATCGTAACCATAGACATATAACTAAACTATGATCGGAAGTACATATTGCTTTAAAATAAAAACAAAACAGTTTTTCTTTCGACATATCCGATCATTCCTATAACAGCAAGACAGTTGATGGTTTTTGCATGTGCTTTACTGCCTCTACTTAATCGTTTAATTTGGCAACTGCGTGACGTAGAGGCCTATCCGTCACTGCCATTACTTACAACCGAAGTAGAACAACATTATTTCATTCGGAGCAGGCTTTTGAATAAGAATTCCATTAACGTACTATACAAAAACAGTAATTATCACCAGAAATTATTGATAAACAGAGAATCTATGTCACAGGCAGTGATAGTCTCGTGATGTACGGAAACAAAATAATCTGGGAGACAGATAAAAAAAATGTTGTAACGGCTCGACTATCATCCGTGTTCGTCACGCAGCCAAAAAAAAAACATATCGGTTCGTGTTTTTTGAAATATTGCATGCCAAAATGCATGGCTCTGTCGTGGTCGGAGAGTTGTCAATCGTTCATTTTTTTAATCATCCGTGTTCATCACGCAACCATTCTGGTTTGTGGTTTATTAAAGATCAATTTATACAAATTTGACATTTGATAAAGCGTTAATAGACGGCTACCGGCCACTATCTTTGGACTGCTATGACGTCATATTCTAGCAGCCATTCTATTCCTCACTCACTCTTGATAGAACACGGCAGAAAGAATAAATATAAATATTTGGTTCGTTATATAAAAGCTTGATTTTATCAAAAATTCAAAACATGCATAATCAATCTTAGAACTGAATATTTAAAAAAATATATTCTGCATATTAATGGTATCTAGTAACAGGGATGCTAAGTTTAATATCATATCAGTACCACTCCAAAGACATTTTCTAAGCCTCAAGAATCCCAGATTACGACCTTCGAAATATCGCATTTAGACAATTCGGTTATAATCAATTAATTAATTGTTGAGACGAGACAAGGGCAAGTGAATAATTATCATAAATAGTGTCGTTGAACGCGGTCCTTAAAGTTATCGCGTTATCAACCAAAATGCGATTATTCTTGCTGCATAATTAAATCGATTGCAAATGACGAGGCTAACCTTTATCTATACATGATTATATAACGAGATTGGGGACCTTAAATTTTATGCCATGGCCATTTTTGAAAAACACATCGTATCTTTCTGCATTCTACGTATTTTTCTTTAGCTGAAGATGTTCTCTGGTAAGTATAAGTGTCACTTTAGTTATTTAATATATTACAGAATATATAAATGTATTTAAAATTGTATAGGTTTTATATATTCCATATCAACATACAGCGTATATGTATATGACAAACAGACAGAACATATCTACGGCACCATATTCAAAATAGTAGACGTTTGCGAGACCCCGGTCACAGGGCTTCAGAGTTGCGCGCGCATTACATTGTTGTCACACCATATCTTTATGGTCCAGCAAATTGCTTTCAAGTGGTCTCGTAACCAGTGGTTGGATGCTGTGTTTGTAATACGGCGGCCCGGGTTCGATTCTCGTCGATGTTTTTTATTTTTTTCAAAGTTGTGTTTGTATTTTTAAATTTGAGTTGGTTTTGTTTGGTTGTGCCCCGTAGCGAGCGAAGCGAGCAGAGACCATGCCCCCCCGCCTCCTACCCCTCCGCAACGTCTTTTGGCCAGTTGTTGGGAATTTGACATGTAAAGTAGAAGGCTGCCTAAACGCCTATAAAGCAAGAGGGCTTTGAGAATTTTCAAACTTCACAGAAATCACGAAATCTATAGCTTAACTCGAGCGAGACCGATTTTACACCTTTATAATTTATCATAAGATGATAATATCATATTTGATAAATTTCAGTTTAGCGGAGCTAATCCCGATTTTAACCTATGGTACTAACCTAAGACAGGCAATGTTGCCAGCATCATTTTGATTTTCGAATACTAATGCATGTATCGATAATCAATTTTCACCTGAGGGAAGGAAAGAGAGGAGATTCTTTAAATTGAGCAATTGATACCATAACATGTCGGTCTATAAATAAGACTGATAAAGTTTTAAATGAGCATTTAGGACCGATATTTCTATGTATTGGTATAATTGTTTCCATGACAATAATTATCTTCTTGATACAGTTGCAAAGTCGGCTATGTTGGGACTCGGCATTTAAAACTTGTTTCCTTCAGGGAATCGTCGAGGTCGGGCTAATTGAACCATTCTTGCAACAGAAATTTAATGTTATTTAATAGACGTTCGACAAGTAAGTCTATTTCGTGCCTCTCAATTGTAATTTCAGGTTATTTTTCGTCATTATCCGTTTTTATCGGTGCAAACTAACGTTTTATGAACCCTAAATCGTTTAAAAACAGAAAGTTCCTCGTTCATTGGCACCAAAAAATGGCGTTTCTTGCAACATTGTCGGAATCGCTACATGAATGGACGTTACGCTACCTCTATCTTTCCATCCCTAACGTTTTTTATTATATAACAGTACAGACACTGTTGCCAGCAACATTTTTTCGCACTAAATGTATCTAAAATTTGGTAATAGATTTTTCCTAAAACATATAGGCATCAGTTTCATATATTTACCTATAGTCATCAGTATACACGTTTTTTTTAAACTAAAACCGGATTCGGTAATTACGCAACAGCGCGTCGATACTTCTGCCACCGAATATCACCTGTCCCGATGTCGAATTTAGACTTATCTTTGCCCCTACCACAGAGGGGTTCAGAGTTGCGCGCGCATCGCATTGTTGACAAAAATGTCCAATATTACACTTCATGCATGGCCCTCCGCTCGCTACAGGGGCGCAATTAACAGAAACTAACCCAAGACATACCCAAAATGAAAAAAAAGATTACATATAATTTTAAAAATAGAAAACACGTCTTGCCGCTGGAATCGAACCCGGACCATCGTTTCGCAGACTCATCATCCAACCACTGAGCTACGAACCAGTTGACAGCAATTCCCCAGACTTGACGATACTCCGACAATATCATTTTCATTCCTTCGCATATTTCACTTTTCGTATGGCCCTCCGCTCGCTGCGGGGGCTTAAGAAAAGGAAACTGACCAGGTGCTAACCCAAGACATACCCAAAAACAAGAAAAAAACAGTTTAGAAATATAACTTCAAAAAAAATTAAAACACCGACGGGGTTTGAACTAAGCTAAAGATTTGGTGTTTGTCAACAATGTCTACTGAACTTAGGGGATGATTAAGATGTTTCATTTTCATTATTTTTTGTAAGTTCGTGACACTGCGGATTCTCGAGTTATCATTGGAACAGCCTTCGCGTTGACGTGAGATGAAAAGGTGTAATAGAGATGTAAACCTATCGATTTTCATGCGATCGAAACAGTTGCATATTTGGACGGATGCAATACGTCCTTATTTTCTTGGACAACGATGAATCACCCGGGCTGTTACATAAATGTATTACTCGCACTTAAATTTCCTCGGCAAACAGCAGTAAGATATAAACGTTTAACAACTACAACAGCGGTTTAGGGTGAGGTCCATAAATAAACTTACTTAATTGGCCGGTAAATGGCTGTTGTTTTATGTATCAAAAAAAAAATGGATTTGAACGGAACGCATTCTTGGTTGTTATGTTGAACATACATAAAGCTGTAAACAAAACCGACACTACACCCTGCTTTTATATCCATTACTGCGGATGACGTTTAAAACAGCGTTCTATATTCAAACTAATTTTAGACATTTGAACTGACGAACCATTTACGGAACTCACTCTTCGGCTAAGCTAGGCGGTGGTGCCAAATTTATGCTATCACTTTTGGCGGGTACTTTAAAAACGTGACGCATTTTTTTTGCCATATACAATCAAACTAATCCAACAGAGTTAGTTAAATTCCTCAGAATTTGTTGCACTGGCTCCAGGAAAAAAATAATCCAGTAATATCAAATTTATAGATCAATGTTGGTCATAAAGTATTTGGATAATTAATTTTATTATGGAGAACATATTGCAGGCAGAACATATAACGCAAAATTCGGGGAAACAAATTAATTGCGAAGAATAAAATTCCTTCTTTAAGGGTAATTTTAAAAAATATCGAAGATTAGTTGCAATGAAACTGTCTGGATTTAAAACCGATTGATTACATATCATGCAGGAAATACATGACTCTTAAAAATAAGAGTGACATCGGTGTTTTATCTATAAATATGTACATGTTATAGATTGAATCTATCTGTAAAAGTGTTTATTTTTATTATATACCTATTATGTGTTAAGAATATAATCATAATTCTTGAGACGCTGATGGTTTTAATTTAATGTCTTAATAAGCATGCCTTAACTTGAAAATGCGCTTATTTAGACTTCTAATAGAGTTTTTAGAGATTAAATCATTCTAATTAAAACAATTTATTTGGAAAAGCGTTACAAAGGAGGTAAACATGTTAGGCCTAGGCTAGCTCTTCTAAAATACTAGCCAGTAGATATATAGTTCATTTTCATAGGGCCTAACACTGTAAAATGTAAACCATTTCCTATTTTCCCACTATTATGTGGGTGGAGCGCCGATCCGGCTGCATCGCAAATTAAATTTCATTATCAGTAGACAGCGTTTCGAAAGATCATAAACAATTAAATAAGCAACAACAACAATTAACCTCTCATTTCCTTAGACCAGACCCAGACGTGCATTAATTATTATTGTGTTGTGTGTAGATAAAAGTTGGGTATGACTGCAGGCAACCACGTGGAGTATGATGAATGATATCAGTTTATTAGCTGATGAAATATAACAAAATAAATAGAGAGGATTAACAAACATTGTGAAGGGGCAAGCTATAATTGGTTTTCAAATTAACCATTAGTCTTTCACTTCACATACAGATATTACATCAGCCTGTGTGAACTAATTGCCAATGAATTTGCAGATTATCTAGGGGGCAACACTACACAAATAAACTATACTGCTGTGTTATCTGAATTACATGTTAGAAACTCCTAGTTTTGGCTCAATAAATTAGGCATCTTTTAGTTGCTTCCTGATAAAATCCATAAAGGCATGAATCAATAATGGACAATACTTTATTAAATAAGCAATATATTCTACTTCCTACAAACAAACTATAGATATATTTAAATGAAGTAATTTTAACAATAAAATATCCCTAACAACTACCACTCTGATCTTGAGAACTTTTATAAACAATTTCCAAAGCCGTCGTAATGGTTCTTACATCGCCTTCAATCGTTTTTGCCCAATTTTCAATGTCACCTAGTTCCTTAAGGGCACTGCTAAATGATTCAACCATAGTCAACCATTGCTGAGTTTGCTTAGAAAATGCTAGAGCGCTGGTGTGCAGTTGTTTGGCTTCTGCATCGAGCTTCTTTTGGTTTAAATATGCTTGGGCAACTCTAAAGAAATTACATGGTAATATAGGTAAGTGTTAAAAATGTATGAGAATATCGCTCACCCAACATTTAAATGATCCACTAAAGCCTGCGTTAAATCACTAGCAGCAGCACATGCCTCCTTCCGTTTACTTTCTAAAACAAGTTAGCCATTAGCTACAATGGCATAGAGCACACATTAAGGCTGTTACATTATTAGTATCAAGAAAATTGAAAGGATTTTGAATGTTCATTACCTTTCTTTAGAAAATGAATAGGTATTTAACTAACTAAAGCTTTAAATGTTTTAAAACTAGTAGAAGACCTTTAAGAGGTTTAAATTCTAATATTGGAGGGACAAAAAATAATTTGATTTTATGGCGTTATTACAGAATTCTCCCAACTTTCCATACCTTGAATTTCTTTTTTTACACTCTGTTTTGCATGATGTTCTTTTACCATAGATGACAACATGTTTGACCTATTTTCTTTGGATCAAGTTGTAGGTATGTATTACCTCTGCTTCAATATTAAATAGCTATCAATCATAAAAACCCAATTTTCTAACAGAAAGATAGAGTTTGTTGTTGACAAAAGGAAATGATAATATTTTGGCATTTTGGGCGAAGGACCGATTGTCACTGTCAAAATAAACGGTGCTGGTTAACTAATCGTACACGGTAGACTGTCAAATATTTCATTGCTACGGTACACAACCGAGTCATTTCGAAAAGTGTCCGGGCATTGTTACTGTATAAACAGTGGTCCGAGTTTCTATGTTAGATTGTTAGCCTGAGCACATGTATACGTGATCATGGATATCCGCATACGTGAAACCTTTGTTTATAAAGACAATGGTGAAACGAACACGTTGAATTTTGCCCATCCACATGGAACTTCTGAGATACGTATCCGTATGTGTGTTGACATGCGCATCGAGTCAAATTTATTAACATTTATATTTTTTTCCTAGTTGCTGCTGCTAGTTTTACCAATATTTTTGAAAATAGGTACCCTAAAAATTAATTCATAAGCTTTGCGAGTGATGTTTAAGAATTTAAAGAGAAAAACTGTGTGGGAAAAATTACATAAAGATATGTAGCATATTTAACAACATTTAGAACATTGTAATGCCCTTATATGCCGGTTAGTGCTTGTTGATTGCGCCCCCGCAGCGAGCGAACCGAGCATGCAAAGCCATAATAATACCTTGTATAATAATATTCTTATTTCGGCATCGCGCGTGCACGGTATTGCATGGAAGATTACGCCCTATTGCTAGACGCTTGTTTTGTATAATACTCTTCGAAAAAAGTAGGAATGTGAGAGGTGAAGGTCTTGAAGCTCGCGTCTCTAGAATGCAAAGTGATTGGTTCGACGCCTGGTCCATGCAAGTTTTTTTTTATTAGATTAGTTTTTTGACATGCCTTCGGTTAGTTTTTGTTGGTTGCGCCCTGCAGCGAGCGGAGGGCATTGTATGAAGTGAAAATGTAAACATTAAACAACGCATGTAGCGCCAAAAATCGTACCGTACGGCGGATTCTGGATCACAGCTCCCTGTAGCGGCGAGACGCTAGTAAAAAACCGACCCGCGGATGCTGTGACAGTATCGCTACATTCCATGCCATATTTCACTTTTCGAATGGCCCTCCGCTCGCTACCGCTCGCTACGGGGGCTCAAGAAAAGGAAACTAACCAGGTGCTAACCCAAGACATACCCAAAAACAAGAAAAAAAACAGTTTAGAAATATAACCTTAAAAAAAAATTAAAACACCGACGGGGTTTGAACTCGAGTCGCCGAAGTGAAGGCTAATCATGCAAACGCCTAGACCACCAGGGCACATACAAACGATTGGTTGCATCCATGGTTGCATCACGAAGACATGACGCGCAGGTGCGCGCGCACGCATGGAATGTAGCGATACTGTCACAGCATCCGCGAGTAAAAAACCGTCGCCCGACACGTATGCACGCCTTCCCTAACCTAAATGTTTTTCTGACCCACACCCACACAAGGACACAAGTCAGTCAATATATATTTATCTATGAACCACAATTCCGTTCCGGTTCGTCTTCGGTAGAGGTAACGTCGTCCAGTAACGGCTAACGGCTCTTTTGTCCCCTTTGGCACAGGCCATTGTGCGTGCACGTGGTAATCGTTTTGCTCCCCGAGGAAGAAACCTACCTCATAGCCAGGGTAGTCTGTGCCGTTCATTGATATTTAGCCAGAAGCCGTTCATAGCTAATAGCCAGAAGAAATACCCATTCACGCCGGTATCCAGAGCCCTTTTTTATTATCGAACAAATGGACCCAGCAATAGAAATCAGGAAATTACCTCCAAGCATTGTCAGAGAATTGGCTTTAATTTTAGACTATGCAGATTCTTGGAAAAGGCTTATGGCTATTATACCGAAAAAACTTGGGACCAATGGATATAAGAGTGATATTCTCCCTGATAATATGCCGAAGTACAATTCGGAACATTTTAAGTAAGTATGTGTTTTGTAAATTTCTGTGGGTACCTTCCATTAGGTATTGTAACACATTATTATTAAGCTCAATACATGGGGAACATTAATTCTAACGAACGAACGTTTTCTTCAATGCTTTATCTTCAACAATTTGACTCCTTGATTATTGCAAGAGAATTCGAATTGTCGATTTGTGAGTCTAAAGGTCTTAACGGGGTTGCTGGTCTGTATATACTGCCCACCTTCATGTAGCGAGAGTGCATTCTTGGGAAGGCTGGAAGTTCTACTCTCGGACCTTAGGCCTCGGATTGGCACTAAAGCATTTACTGCAATTGTTTAGTCTTAAAATGCATATCGAAGGCACTGACAAGGTTCACAAATATTACAGTACAGTTGGAACTAACGGGATACCTCATTTAAAGAGATCTGCTCGAATATTCTTAAAGTACTGCCTTTTCTACATTTCTTTTAGAGAGATTTGATGCAGGGTTTCAAGCATTCATTTCCTATAAATTGAAAATTCTACACATGTCGAGTTGCTGACTAAAAAAGTATCGAGTGGTTGTTATGCAGTAAAAATTATTTCTAGAGAGTTGGGTGTGGCGGAGGTTCGTATGGTCTACTTTGCTCTGATTGAGTCACACTTATCCTATGGTATCGCATTTTGGGGTTTTTGTAGTCAGCAGCTATTTCAGTCAATGTTTGTGTTGCAAAAGCGTGCTGTCCGCTACATATCTGGAGTTGGTACTAGAGAGCATTGCCGACCTCTCTTTGTAAAAAATAGAATATTGACTTTGACGTCACTGTTTGTTTTGGAGACGGCCTCTCTGATACATAAAACTCTTATGCTTGGTCCTCAAATTGTTCGCTCCGCTTATAATACAAGGGGATCCAGTGACTTGCCTTTGCCTATTCCGAGATCAACTCTGGCTAAGCAGTCATTAATTTATGAGAGCAGAAAGATATATAATCATATTCCTGTTGAAATCAGAAGCACTCAAAATGTTAAATTGTTTAGAAAGAAAATTAAAGTCTTGTTATTACCTAGACCATTCTATACATTGCAGGAATACTATGACGAAGCTTTTTTGCATATAACATAAATAAACCTATTTCTATTTCTACTTATGGGTTCATTGTGTATTCTGATACTAATGATCGGTATGTATTTAGTGTTTCTTGATCTTATGTCTTTTAAGCTTGTTTGATCAGCCAAAAAGTTCTTCTGAAATATTGAGAGTCACTTTTGTTGTATTATTTTAGATTGAATTATGTCACATTGCCATGTTTCTGGTATTTAGTAAGTTAGGTGCTATTTTACAAAAATTGGACTGTAATCTTGATAGTATATATTTCTTATTTAGCTATCCTGTTTTGGATTTTTATTATTTGTGTTATTGACGTGTAAAAGCAAAGTACTTGTATTGTTACTAATAAATATTTCTATTTCTAAGAAGCGTTGTTGCCTTGATTACTGTTGAGAGTAAGTTCTCGGGTACCTATGCTTTTACTCTTTTATTGTTTGACTTCCTACTGTACTGTTGGATTTTAACAAATTTTAGAATATTTTGTTTTTAGTGTTTTTGTTTTTTTTACTTCTGTATGTTAATTTTAGTAATGAGTGACTTTTTTCTGTCTATTGACTCTGTATTTTAAAGAAAAAATTACTTATTGTGTATTTTTTAGCTTTGTCAATAAGATCTACTTCTTGGACAATAAAGCACAGTTTTGAATTTGAATTTGAATTTGAATATGGTAACCATTAAAGACAAAAATTAAAGAAAATATATCTCCAAGGGTATTAAAACATCAGGTACCAATCTTCGTTCCTTGCCTTACATGCGTAAATGCATATTGACAAATAAAATCAAATTTAAGTGAAGGAAATTGCTTGTACATCGTGTTTTAGCCTGTTTTTTTGTTTACTGTTTTCTTTTTAATTAACATGAGTATATTTCTGTCGTTTTGCTTGTTATGTGTTTTAATTTTGATTTAAACATGGTGCCCATAAAGGGCCTTTCTATCAGAAATACAGATTGAATTATGGTTAAGATTTGACTGTGAATAAATAAATATATTTCCTTGCGTATGTGTAAGTGACTTTAATCAAAAACTTTGTCAATAAAGACAATAACGAATAAGATAATAAATGTCCTTGTAGGATTATTGAGCTCGGAGGTATTCAGTACAAGAGATCCTGCACAGAAATCCTATTTGATGAATGGGGTACCTCCGGTAGGCGTCGGGCATCACTTGGACACTTAAAATACCTTCTAACCAAAGCAGAACTGTTCAGAGCAGCTGATTATATTGCTAAACTATTGGGTGAAGATCCTCCACCAAGACCTAGCACAGGACCAGCGGCGATCGTGTCAACAAGTCTCTCAGAAATTGATCAACATGTTGAAACAGATACCACAGAGGTTGAAAGGCACCTGGATGAACTGAATTATCCCCAGGTTGCTATAGAGAAAATTAGGAAGAAATCACTTGAGGTTAAAAATCATGTGCCAGTAAGTTTTATGATCAGCAAAAATAGATTAATACACATTATCGAATACCTACTTTGTTGTATTTGAATGATGATGACAAAATTTATTAGAATTAGAAAAATGTGAATATATCTACAGTACCTAGTATCAATGTTTTTAGGTTATTCCGGCAATTGTAGTGAGTGAGGTGAAAACTGTGCCAGAATCCTTCCAAATTCCTTTAGTTGTGCCAAAATCTCAGCCTCGAGCAACACCTCAATCACCGGCTGAGATCTCCGACATGATTAAATTTTCAAAAGAAAATATTAACAACAGTACGGAAGAAACTGACTATTCAGCTTTAGTTCCAGAAATATCAGCTCTTTTAAATGAAGGTCAGTGCTGCCGAAATATTCTGCACTTTGTATAGTAATATAAAATTTAAACTTAATGTATGGTTTTAGGATCTGAAGAGTCAGAATTCAATAGTTCACAGGAACAAAGCCCTAATAGCGAATTTACACCTGCTTTTAGCCAGATATTATTTAATTCAAGCCAAGATAGCAGTAATATTCCAATTGCAAATGCAAGTGCAGCAGAAACAGCGAGTACAACTGAATCAATGATTCATAGTGATTTTATTCCAGCCCTAAGTGCGCTCAGCCCAGATTTCCAAAGTACAAGAAATTCAGAATCGGATCTGATACCAAATTTCGAGCTGTTACAACCAAGCAACGGCAGTTCCGATTCAAACATTCCCTTAAGCATACCACATCAGTCTGATTCAAAATCGTCAAATTCTAGTTCAACAAAGTGTTCTTCTCCCCTTCCCAATCTCTCTCTAAATACTCAATTGCCTTCTTTTACTTATGCTGAACTGGAGAAAGCTACAAACAATTTTTCAACTGATAAAGAAACAGGAACTCTATTGGGATCTGGTGCTTTCGGTTCGGTTTTTTTGGGTACGGGGCTACTAGATAAGAGTGTGGCTGTTAAGAAAATCTTTCTGGAAAATGTGGAGATAGTGAACGAAGGGGACCAAGTCACTAAACAGTTTAGGAACGAGGTGGAGGTTTTGTATAAGTACAAGCATGAAAATTTGGTTTCCTTGCTGGGATATTCCTGTGATGGCTGCACATATTGTTTGGTTTACGAGTATGTACCAGGAGGCTCTTTGTTTGATGTTATTCAGGTGAGTTTGATTTAATTTTTTAATAGAATAGGAATTAGAAAAGTCATTGATTTTTATTTGTGTTCTTGAACCTCATGAATGGTGTGCCCCAATTTGACGTGATAGCAATATCATGTTTTACTTCATTAATCTAATAGTGTTCGCAGTATGCTAACTAAATGAAGATTTATATTAGGAAACGGTTTAATTATACCTATTTTCCAAAAGATTTTTATTGGAATTTTATGACACTGTTTGTTGCCATCAATAAGCTGATTGATTCAGAAACATTATCATCAGTTCCACAAGGATGTATATGAATTGATTAAGACAGCGGTCAACATGATTTATGTATATTTTAGAAGCACCCTCAAACCATATCGTGGAAACAGAGATTGCACATTGCATTGGGAACTGCAAGGGCTGTAGCTTATTTGCATACAGCTTTTTCCACGCCACTTAATCATACGGCTCTTATCCATAGAGATATCAAGTCAGCTAATATCCTGTTGGATGCGGAAAACAATGCCAAGGTAAGTTAAGTAATATTGTTTACGAAAAATGCTTCTGATACTTAATTCGCCGCGTATTATTTTTTCCTCTTCCACCGAAACTCTTTTGGGATTTTAGCCTTTTTAGTGGGTACCTTGTTTTACATCGTTTTGCTGAAAATTATATGTGCATAGTCCATTATAATATTAATATTACTAGTTGTACGAACGGCAACATTGCCGGGGGCGTCATTGTTTATCTCCGATATTTTACAAGTATTTGGGTGTTTTTAAGTCATTTTAAATGGTGAAAAGAGTGTGGTGTGGTGGAGTTTAACGTGTTTTTACTGTGGAGAAGTGAATGCTAAGCAATCTAGCAACAAATTTTGATTAAGAATAAGGTGTAAACAAACATCTGTCATCTGTTACTCTTTGGAACATGAGTTCCAAAAACACAAACAACAAACGGGCATTGTTTCCAAGTCTAGACATTTTCTCTCTTGCTTGCTGCTTATTGCCAATAATGGGTAGTCAAGAAAAGGAATTGGTTGAGCTTATTTGTGATACATGTAAGGTAACTTGTTATATATATTTTAAGGAGCATAAAAATCTGCTATTTGGCTTTCATTGCAACAGATGTAATCGCATTTCCTGCAAGTCTTGTAGTGGAATATCGGCTCAATAAATTCGCTGCGCTCTGGCCCAAAAAAAGTTGGTTTTAGTCTGGTGTAAGGAGTGCTTAGAGAATCATGCCAACAAAGCAAGTCAAGAGCAAGACCCTAAAAACCTGGACCGGAACTCAATTGACACTGTACAATCCATTGTGCGTGAGTCACTTGTCAAGTTTGAAAAAAAATTGGGAGAGAAACTAGAATCAGTAACACTGAACATCTACCAATCAAACAAAGAGCTTGTTAAGGTTTTGATGCAATTGATCTCTGGCGATACATTAATGAGTGGACAGGAGTCTAATTCCAATTCTAGTTTATTATGTCAACCATCTCAGAGCATTATTTCATCTACACCTTCCACTGTCAAACCAAGTCAGGACTGAGGTGTGAGCAACTTAAACAATAAACCTAAACAAGGTAGTATAGTAGTAACCACCACAGTCAAACTCGCAATAGAATGGGAAGCAACTCCAATGCTAACCAGTCATCTGTTGCAAATACCGCTACCGCAACTAACATAAATATGCCAAACGTGACCAGGGGTCAGGTCCGAAATGCTGTTTCATCAGCCATGCAGAGTATTATCAGGATATCATATATTCCGTAAATATAGAAAAGCCAAAGAAGGAGGAGATATCCTGATATACATCAAAGTAATAGAAAACAATATCCAAATTCACTCATCAACTGAAAATAAATATGATATTCCTGCTCCAGTGGAGTCTTTGTGGGTGAATGTTAACGTAGGTGGTGCAAAAATACTTCTGGGTTGCATATATAGAACTGATTATGTCAAAGCAGAAATAAACTCAGAATTGGCCAAAATAATTAAAACTGCCTTTTCTAATAAAAATAAAACCATAATTTTTGGTGACTTTAACTATCGAGAGATAAACTGGGATAGTCTTCAAACAGCTAAACAGGACACACAAGCAGAAATTTTTCAATTTCAATTCAAAATATGCTTTATTGTCTAAAGAAAATTTTCTCATTGACAAAGCTGGAAACTAAAGCTAGCAAAAACATCAAACTTCTAATATTATAGTAACATATGTACAATACGTATAAGTAACACAAAAAATGTTCAAAACAATCTGAGATAAAATATTTCACTTCAACTTTCCATTCAAAACATGCTACATTGGCCAAAATACACGGTATTCATTAGCAAAGCTGAACTATGGCTATTTAAAACAGAAACTATCACGATAAATGCTCTAGAATAGAGAAAGGACAGGACAAAAAAAACAATTATGTCAGGGAAAAAACAAATTTGAAATAAATAAATATATATAAACACTATTCGGTATACAATTAGTCAAACAACAGATACACAGAAAACAAACTAAATCAAAGTCTAGAAAGTATCACAAAAGTACTCCTCAATGCTATAGTATGCCTTGGTAAGCAGCATTTTCTTCACTTGCGTTTTAAATAACTTAAAGGTTGAAACCCTTCGAATTGAAAGTGGGAGAGTATTAAACATTTTTTTACTCTTGTAAAAGATAGAATTTTGAGTCAGTGCGGAAGTTGGTATTGGTAAGTTAATTTTAAATGAAGAACGCGTATTGGTAGTGCTAATCGATCTAATCATAGAGCAGTACTTTCTATACATCAAACACACAGTTTCCAGAATAAAGATAGAGGGCAATGTTAAAATCCTTTCCCCTACAAAACAAGGTCTGCATGACTCCCTGTACCCAAGGCCACAAAGAATTCTAATGGCACGCTTCTGCAGAACAAAGAGAGGTCTAAACAAGTATTCCGCACAGCTCCCCCAGAAACAAACACCATAACGCAGATGGGAGTCCACCAAGGCAAAATAGGCACTCTTAGTCAAAGTTTTATCTAACTGGCTTTTAATATTTCTTAAGGCAAAGCAGTTAGCTGCCAGTTTTGAAGATAATAGCTCAGTATGCTTGTCGAACCTTAACCTAGCGTCAATACACAAACCCAGAAATTTATTAACGTGAAGGGACGGAACAGGGTAAGTATCCAGGCTTACACCATTTAGATGACACTTGAAGTACAATATATTGGTCTTGGAAATATTGAACGACAATCGATTGCAATCGCACCATCCCTTAACAATGGCCAGATCCCTGTTAATCATACCACTAAGAGTCTGGGCGTCCCCACTATGCCAAAGAAGGGTAGTATCGTCAGCAAAGGATGTACACTGGCCGGTTTCGATTATTAGTGGTAAGTCATTAATGTATAAGAGGAAAAAAAGTGGGCCGAGAACAGAACCCTGGGGCACCCCCGCTGAGACACTTAACTCCTCTGAGGAGCTGCCATTAAAGACAACTCTCTGTCGTCTGTCAGACAAATAGGACCTAAACCACGCCAGAACACACCCTCTGAAGCCATAGGCTTCAAGCTTCCTCAGCAGTATTTCGTGCGATACACAATCGAAGGCCTTGGCCAAATCACAAAACACAACGGCAGCCACATCTCCATCGTTGAGCCTCAGGTAAAGCCTTTCAAGCATATGAAAAATGGCATCATTGGTACTCTTGGAAGACAGAAACCCAAACTGGGATTTATTTAATATATTATTAGCTTCCAAAAAGTTAACTATTCTTTTTTTAAGGAGTTTTTCGACAATCTTGGACAAGGTAGGCAGCAGTGAAATAGGCCTGTAGTTAGAAGCAATATCTTCACCCTGCTTGAATATAGGAATGACAATGGCCCTCTTCAGCAAATCTGGAAAATTGCCATTCAAGACTGATCTATTGATACATTCGGCCAGTGATAATAGAGCTGCAGAGGGTAGATTTAAAAATATATCCAAAGATATCTCGTCCCAACCTGCAGATCTTTTGTTTTTAATTTGGGTTAAAGTGTTCAGAAGTTCCTCAGCAGTAACAGGAGTAAAGTAAAAGGCATTATTAACTGAGATGCCACGCATAAAAGTCAATGGGTCAGTACCATCAGAAGAGAGGCTCGTGGTAAGTTGAGAGGCAATGGAGCAGTAGTAAGAATTTATAATATTAGCTTCCAATTTGGAATCAAGTTTCTTAGATTCTTTACCCCACAGGGAATTAACTATTCGCCATGCCTCTCTCTGCTTGTTGCTTGCGCATGCCAGTCTGCAAGTATAATAGTTATTCTTAGCCGCTTTTAAAACTTTGCGATAAATATTACGGTAATTGTTAAAGTAGTCAAGAAAAATTGTATTATTCAATGAATATTTACGAATAGTATGGAGACATCTCATGTTCCTCGCAGAAACCCTTACACCCTTCGTAATCCATGGCTTATCTTTTTTTTGTTTTAAGGTTAAAATGGGAAATGCTGCATTAAAAACATGCATAAGTTGTTGGTAGAAAGTAAACAGTGGGTTGCCTCCGCCGCACAAGGGGCCCCAATCAACCCCTGAGCAAGCATGGGCAAATGTAGCAAAGCTTCTCCTACAAAAAACACGGCCACGTCTTCTTCGCGTCCTAAGTTCATTATTACTATTCTTGAAATTAAACTTACAGAAGACCGCCTCATGGTCAGACAGACCGGCATTCATCACCACACATGGCACATCACCACCCACATTCGAGCATACATAGTCCAGCACAGAGGAAGACCTCTGATTTACCCTTGTAAACGAATTGACATGCATTTTCAGCCCATATGAGTGTAATAAGTTATCAAGAAATCTAACCACCCCCCGACTGCTGTCAGCGTAATTAATATTAAAGTCGCCCTGAATAATGACCGAAGCATGAGGCGGAATTCTGCTCAACAAAAGTTCCAACCTGCCAAGAAAAACATCACAACTAGAGCTAGGTGAACGGTAAATACACACAACAAACAAGTTCAAAAGGTCAGAAAATATAGCAGAGCACTCAAAAGACATTTCACTACAAAGATCGTCAAACTTAGATATGCTCCCAAATCTAAGCAGGTCAAGAGCGGAATCATGCAAGAGGATCATGGTACCACCATGCAAAGAAACAACTCTGCAAAACTTACTCATCACCACATAGTTCAAAACATGAACAGGTTCATCAGTCTTCAACCAGTGTTCAGTAAGTAGCAAAAGCGAAGGGTAACCCAATCTCTCCAGAAAAACTTCCAATTCGCTAGATTTTTGTCTTATGGATCGGACATTCAGCAAAAGTGTAGTTAATCTGAGGTAGCCACATCTAAAAAAGTAGCACCATCCGAGTCAGAACCCGCGTCAGACGTTGCAACATCCACCAAACCGTCCAAGTCATCCAAACTATCATGGTTCAAGGCCTGCCCAGCTGTATGGTTCAGACCATCGTGATCATCGTTACCTGTGTTTTTTCCGGAAGAGCAATCAATGTGAATAAGATTAGAAGAATTGGACTTAGGAGCTTCAATAATTTCCAGTAATGATTCTGAAATTCTAATGTTTTTAAGTTTGGAGCCCATTGCGTCACAGATATTCAGAAACTGTATGCGATTCCTAGTAAATCTGTCGACAAAATCTATAAAATTACATAACTTATAATTAAAAAAGGAAACATTATAAGAAGGCTTAACATTGCTAGTTGAAATACTACCTATGATACAGCAGGATAAAAATATTACATTAGTATGTAGGCAGGATTTCAGTTTATGGTTAATGTATCTAACACTAGGATACTTTCCTGCTGCAAGATCGTTTGATCCACACCCCACGACTATAAAGTCATTATCTGTAAAATCCTTAGCCAGGCCACCAAGACACTCAAGTACCTCCTTGTAAGGTGCATTTGGCTTAATGATAGAAAGAATACGTACATGTGCTCCAAGTCCACGTCGCAAAGGTAGGTCCAGTTTTTTAACCGTCTGGTCTCCAAGTAAAAGTATCTTCCTGACGTTCGGCTTCTCCATGGGTTTATCCAATGCCATGGTACTCTTCAGACAAGAAACTACATCAGGTTCCAACGGTAGCAAATCCTGGCAGACCGCATTCAGAGAGTGGTGACCAGCTTGTGACCTAAGAACATTCAATTCGGTACAATATGAAGCGATCTCCACCTCCAGAACTCTAATAGAATTGACCATGCTCTTATTAATTGCACCAAGTTCCTCCAGATCTTTTTGCAATTCGGACATCTTTTCCTTGTGTGATTGAAGATTTTGTTCAAGAACAGCCTTATCGTGATTAAGTCCCTTAATGATATTATTTAGACAGACAACTTCATCACTTTTCTTGTTTAATTGATCTAGTTCCTAGATGGGTTTAAAGAAACAAATGCCTACCAAATGGTAAATTTTAACACAAGAATAAGAGGAACCCAGCAGTCTCTACTTGATCTCCTACTTGTAAGTGAAAAAAACTTAATATATGACTTAAAAAGTTCTTCTCCAATTGGACACAGCGACCATGTAGTAATTACTGGTACATCTCAAATAAAGGCAAAAGGCAAGGAAACATTTAAAAATAAAACACGAAACTTTTGGAAGGCAAGGCAATGCCATCAACAACTACATAAGTGAGCAAAACTTCGATAACACAAATACCAACCTCACAAAATATGAATTGTGAGAGAAAATCATCAAGAAAACCATCGACACCTTTATCCCACTCCAATCCATAAGGAAAAATCCGCAGAAACCATGGATAACTTCAACCATCTTCAAGGAGATAGACAAAAAACGCAGGCTTTGGGATATGTATAGACATAACACTACAGACGAGAACTATCAGGCATATAGACTCCAGAACAACAAACTGAAAAACACAATTTCTAATGCAAGAATATGTCACGAACAAAACATAGTTCAATCAAACAAAAAATTCTATAAGTATGTAAGCAAAAGTCTAAATTCCAAAGTTACAAAAAGTACCCTAAAGGATAATAAAACTAACTCCATAGTATAAAATAATTTGGACACTGCAGAAATGTTTGCAGACCAATTTAAGAACATGTACACCAAAGAAAACAATCAGATTCCTATTCTTTCCAACAGCTACAGGAACATAAGCTCACTGCATACTATAAACTTCACTCCAGAGAAGTCAAAGAAGCAATATCAGACCTTAAAACCGACTCAAGTCCTGGGCCTGATGACATTCCATTCATATTTTTAAACAAGTGTGCAGAGAGTCTAAAAACACCTCTAAGTCTTGGAATAAATGAATCAATTACCATTGGAACTATACCAACCAGTTGGAAGAAAGCCATTATTACACCAATCTATAAAAAGGGGGACAGATTTAAATCTGAAAACTACAGGCCAGTAAGCTTAATAAGTTCAGTCAGTAAACTGATGGAAAAAATTATAGTGAAGGAACTGGCAGAGTTTTCAATTATAAATGAAATCTTGCCGGACAACCAGGATGGCTTCCAGAAAAAGACATCAACAACAACTAATATGCTTCGCTGTTTGAATGATTGGACTGCAAACTATGATAAAAATATACCAACAGATGTATTCTACCTAGACTACGAGAAGGCCTTTGACAAGGTACCTTTTAAAAGGCTCCTGTACAAATTGGAGCACTTTGGAATAAGGGATTGTCTGCACAAATGGATAGGCAACTTTATACGAGGCAGGACCTTTACGACGAGAGTAAATGGAGAATGCTCTTCCTTTCGGGACGTGCTTAGTGGAGTACCACAGGGATCTGTGCTGGGACCACTCTTATTCTTGTTGTATGTTGACCTGGGTAAAGAAATTAAGACCAATATATCATTCTTTGCGGATGACACCAAGTTATATTGCGATGCATCGAGTCAATATTCTGACATGAAAGACGATCTAGCAACAATTTAGACATGGTTCAAAAATTGGCAGATGAAGCTAAATGCTGACAAATGTGTAGTGTTATCCATAAATCCAGAAGATCTAGGAAACCAATACATTCTGAATGGTTGTGTGTTGCAACATGTCCAGTCATATAAGGATCTAGGCATTATAATATCAAATGACCTGAAATGGGACAAACACATTGCTTCTATTGTGAAAAAGGCCAATTCTTTCGCGTATTTGGCTAGAGTAGCATTCAATAATACTAGTCCACAAATGATTCTTCAGCTGTATAAGACATACATAAGACCAAAGATTGAGTATGTACACACAGTTTGGAATCCATATTTTATCAAAGACATAAACTTGTTGGAAGGGGCACAAAGAAGATTTAATAAGATTCCAAAGAAATTCCACAACACCGGATATGAAGCCAGGATGATGCAATTAGGGTTAACATCATTGGAAGAGAGAAGAACGAGAGCAGACCCTGAAACATTCAAAATATTGAATAACCACTTTAACGGGAACATCCACAAAATTTTCTCCTTAAACCATCTTCAGAATCTTCGAGGTCACTCCAAAAAACTTAATAAACAAAGGGCAAACAAACTACCAAAAAAAATTTTCTTAAGTAACAGGATAGTGTATAAGTGGAACTCCCTGACTGAAGAAATAGTGAGAGCACCAAACATCAACACTTTTAAAAACCGTCTTGACTCGAAAATGGAAGACATTGGTGGTGGGTTGGTACATTATGCATCATAGAAAAATGCAACTCGACAAACTTGAACTGAATTTTGACTATTGTTTTATTGTAAACAGATTCATCGGTTTTACCGCTTTCTGTTTTATTTCTAAATAAATAAATAAAAATATTGAGCCTGTTAAGCCACTTTAATCTGTAGAGGCACCTAACCTTAAAAAGATTAGAGGAAGTAATGACCAGATATCTGAAGAACGACCTTGGTTTTTCGTTGGAAATCTCAAGCCTGAAACAACTGTTGAGCAAATGGAGTTGCACTTGAGGAGCTTTGCAATAAAGGTCTTGGTTTGTGAGAAACTAGATAACAGACAAAAGAGTTATTCAGCAAGCTTTAGGATTGCAGTATCACCGGAGTCATCAAATACTGTTTTGAATTCCAACAACTGGCCAGTCAATATTGACTTGAAGCTCTTCACATTTAATCATTATCAGAGGAGATATGAAAATAACGGATTTAATGGTGACAGAGCAAATTTTCCAGGCGCCAATGGAGCAACAGGAGATATTAAGTTTACATCTGATCACCCAGAGAATCGAGCAGAAGACAGGAGTAGAGACAAATGGCACAATTGGTAACCCATTACTCAAACGAGAAGAAAGGAATACCTTTTGGCTTAATATGTGTAAACGTTCAAGGAATCTCCAATAAAATTAACAATCTTGAATTACTTGTAATTGAACAGAAACCCATGGCAATATGTATAACAGAGCACTGGTGTAAAGAGGAATTTATAAATTTGTCAGGGTTTCATGAGTATAAGGTAGCTACTGCCTTCTGTCTTCTGTAGAAGTGCATCTGTTCGCGGAGGTTCAGCCATTTATATTAAAAAGGGCACCTTATCAAAGGTTATTCATTGCAAAAGCTTATCCATTGAACCCCATGTAGAGATGTGTGTTTGCAGTTTTGAGCTTGGAAATGTAATATGTGTAGTATGTATTTGAAAAGTGTGATTTTTTTTGGGAAGTTATTGTAAAATTAATACAATTATATATCTTTGTGGTGATCTCAACATAAATGCTTTGGAGGCTGGTAGGAATAGGAGTCTGTTATTTGATCTATTTCATAGCTTCGGTCTTAATATTACATCTGATAAACCTACCAGAATTCAATTGAATAAAAACAAATCATTGACCGTGTCTAAATTGGATTATATTGTTTCAAACAGAAATGTAATTATTAATGAGTGACAGAGGATTGTTCAGGCTAACTTGGGTGATCACTTGGCTATGCTGCATGTTTATGATACAGGTGAGAGTGTGTCTACAGTTGTTTCTGTGGGTCATTGTAACTATAGGGCTTTGTCTGAATTTAATTTAAATATGTTGAGGTCATTTTTACTAAATATAAGCTTTGATCCTGCATATGAAGCCAGTTTTAATGTGGAGATTGCATATGCTGAGTTTTTTGAAATTTTGAAGCAAACTGTCCTTTAAAAACAAATGCATAAAAAAAAACAAATTAATTATAAATGGTTGACCTCAGAGGTTGTGACTAGCAGCAGAAATCTAAAGGATTTATTCTAATTATCCAAACAACTTTGTGATTTGAGAGTTCTTGAACTATATAAACTTAGAAAAAAACAACACAATGAGCTTATTGACAGATGTAAAAGTATGTACTTTGGTAATATGGTAGCTAATACCGGAAACAAGTCAAAAACTGTGTGGAATATAGTAAACCAAGATTTGGGCAGGTCTAGAGAAGTGAATAATATTGATCTCTGCATGAATGGTGGGTTGCTTGTGGATAGTGGACAGGTTGCAAGCACATTTGGTAGATGTTTTTCGACTGTTGCCGAGGATTGTCTCATGGCCAAGTTTGAAGCAAGTCGTTCAGTCAATTGCACTCTGCCACTGAGACGGATTCCCAACAGCTTTGTGTGGAGGCCAGTTGAACCTCAAGGGGTTATGGGGGTGATCCAGCGTGCCAAAAGTAAAAATAGCTGTGGCCTGGATAGTATTCCTATTAGAGTTTTAAAGGCAATAAAGCATGAAGTATCTATCCCACTTTCATTTCTAGCTAATTTAGTGTATGAAAAAGAATGTTTTCCCTCTCTCCTTAAGGCAGGAAAAGTAACTCCAATATTTAAAAAGCAAGATCCTCTTAATATTGGGAATTATAGACCTGTCACTGTGTTAAGTGCAATCTCAAAAATGTTTGAAAGGATTGTGTATGACAGGATGATGGAGTTTATGAATCAGTATGGCATCTTGAGCGGGGCACAACATGGCTTCCTGCCGAGGGGGTCGACGGAGAGTGCAGTTGCCGGGTTGCTTGAACAAGTTTATTGTAAGCTTGATGATGGAGAGCTGGTGGCTGATCTCTTCTTTGACTTGTTCCCAGCTTTTGACACACTTGAGGTTGATTTTGTGTTGAGCCAGTTGTATGCTAGTGGTTTCCAGGGGCCAATTTTGAATTTGCTGGGGTCTTACTTGACAAACCGTAGGGTTTGTGTCAAAGTGGGAGGGCGAATGTTCTGATTTTTTTTATGTCGACATGAGAGTTCCTCAGGGGTCTGTGCAGGGACCCTTGCTTTTTTTGGTCTTTATAAATGATGTTGTTGACTTTGTTAACCGTGGAACTATCACCCTATTTGCAGGTGAAACAACTGTGATGGTTTCAGCTCAGACACCTGAGGGAGCTGAAATCTAGAATTAGCAATGTTTGTGCTCTGTTTAACAGATGGTGTTCAGAGAACAATTTGATGCTGAATGCTGATAAATCGGTTTACATGCATTTTCGGTCAAGACCAAGTGTTCCTGCAGATTGTTGGATCATCTGTTCTGTGTCACTAATACAAGATTTCTTGGAGTCTGTCTGGATGATACCTTCTCCTGGAGAGTACATGTGGACTTTGTGGTGAGGACAGTGTCTGCAAAATAAGTTGGGCATTGTGGAGCTCCTAAATGTTTATTATGCCCTGGTGTATAGTCGTCTCACTTACAATGTCGTTTTTTGGGGGAATTGTACTGATGGGAGGAAGGGTTTTTGTTGCTCAGAAGCGTGCTATCAGATCTCTGTTTGGATTGAAGTTCATGGAAACCTGCAAGCCTTATTTCAGGGCTAGGGGTATAATGACATTTCCATATATATAATATATATTTAGAACTCTCTTGTTTACTAAAACTAACTTAGCTCAGTACCCACAGTACAATGATTACCACAATTATGGCACACGCCTTGGTGACTTGCTTTTGCTTGATGTACATTGCCTGAGTGGGTTTGTCGGTCCCCCTTCTACATGGGCAAGCGTTTGTATAATGCACTCCCTAGAAATGTCAGAAATTTGCCATATAGCTAATTTAAGCCTACTAGTAAATGTATGCTACTACACGGGGCCTTTTATTCCATTTCTGAATATTTTGATGATTCCTCATGCTTTAATTTCAGTTTGTCTGTGTAGGTGTTTATATTGTTTGTTTGTGTCTATATTTTTATGTAATTGAAATTGAATTTTTTGATTGCTTTGGCATAACTTTTAATATTATTTAGGCAGGCAGTAGGTAGTTTTAGCATTCTAATATTAGTTTATATTTTAGCTTGTTTTTTGACGTGTACTTCCATTTTTTCTGTGTAATGGCTTAGTGCAAAAAAAGAGTATTGAGTACTTATTGTACAATTTATGCATTATAGTGATTAATATAATATTAAAAAAAATTATTTAAGGGTATATTATTAGTGACTTCCTAAAAGAGACT
>MU184149.1:72699-157976 GCA_016904865.1 Pissodes strobi | reverse complement strand
AAAAAATTATTTAAGGGTATATTATTAGTGACTTCCTAAAAGAGACTAATTGCAGTGAATACCCTTGTTGCTCCATGTGTTGTTATTTGATTATGATTTGTTTTAAATGAATTTTAATTGTAGTTAAAGCACTTTTTGTAATTTAATATGGAGATTATGTCTAGCTTAGCAATTTTCATTTTATGAGAACACGGTCTACACTTTTTACAGAGTAATATGTATGGATCTATTATTGAATAAATAAATATAACATTATTAAACCCTGGACGTATCGCGTCATAAAATACTCATGTCTTCTTTACAGCTTTGCGACTTTGGTATTGCGAAACTTCTTCCCAGCCTAATGACCGACTTCGAGACGGAGCCCTGTGGCACTTCGCCATATATGTCGCCCGAATATCATAGAGGAGATATCTCGATTAAACTAGACACGTTTAGTTTCGGCGTTGTGCTTCTGGAGCTATTGACATCACTGCCGCCCCTCGATTATAATAGACAAGGAGCTGATTTGGTAAGCGAACCCTTTGAACAGTACTATGTAGAATATTCGTAAGTCAAAAATGCCGATAGCAGCCTAATTCTTCAGCTATATTGGAATTATGGGCTGTGTTTTGCTACTGTTAGGTATGTCTCTATTTATGACTTCCGAAATAATACACTGAAATTCGATTGCAGGTAACGTATGTCGAAGACCAATGCGAACATTCAATCGAACCAATCCTCGACAGGACCGTAGGCACGTGGGAAGAAAATGGCGTGAATTGTGCTGAAGAACTTTACAGTGTAACGCTACAATGTTTGGAAGATAAAGAGAAGAGGCCTGTCATGGAAGACGTAGTAAAATATTTGGAAGATATTAAAAAGAAGATAAGTTGATCAGTTGCTGATTTACTGTTCACTTACTCTAAGGCGCTGATGAAAATGTACATGAACGATGTCCTGTTACAGTGAGAAAGATATTTTACATTCTTTTGCCGGCGGCCTTGGGAAATATGTGCCTTATAGAGCAGCATAAGACACGTTTACGTTTCCCGAATTTTTAAATCAAATTATAGGGACCAATATGATTCAAATAAAAAGGAAATACTCGCTTGTTATGATTGTTACACTTCTTGATGTTAAGTTTTGCTTTTATAAAGCAAAACATACGTGTATTTTTGTATAGAGCAAATAACTTACCAAGAAAAGTATGGAAATTCCAGATATTTTATATTTTGTCAACTTATATAATACGTTGCCCTGTGACTAGCAGTTTATACAGGGTGGCAATTTCAAAAGTTGCCATGAACTCTGTATATGTCGAAAAAAGGAGCCAGCCTGAATAAAACATTTAAATGGCAATCCTCTATATGTCTTTAGAACATTGTTTTTCAGTGGTTAATTATGTACTTTCTGACATTATATAGCAGTTAACTAGAGAAACTGCATATCTTTTAACACATCCCAATGCAATGTTTATTCGTACTGTTGACGAGAATTTTTCAAACACTGTCTAGGGTTTGAGATTTTCTCGTGCCTACTATGGGAAGAATTCCAACCATTACAATTGTCACCATGTATATGTCTCATTACATTTAGGCTTCTTGAAAAAAAAAATATATCAATTAATGTGATGTGAAATAAAGATTGTTAATGTGTATTTGTTTGTATTATTATCTCTTATTCTGCAAATGGTTGTTGTTTTTATTAACACACATTGACCTAGTTATGGCAAAATTATTTGATCATCTGAGGCAAATCTTAATTTTCAACCAAATTACGTTTAAAGAAAGTGAGCGTGATTAAATTTCCTGCCTTATCTAGGGCAGTAAAGTATCACCAGGATGTTTTTTAGAGCTATTGGGGCCTCTTTCTGTCTTGCTGAATAACATCCTTTGATAGGATACAGTGGAAGATTGCC
The DNA here is from genome assembly GCA_016904865.1 of Pissodes strobi. NCBI lineage: Eukaryota > Metazoa > Arthropoda > Insecta > Coleoptera > Curculionidae > Pissodes > Pissodes strobi. The sequence goes on along the minus strand of MU184149.1, from coordinate 156,076 downwards.
ATAGTTATTTTCACATGCTGCCAGAGCTGCCCCTGCTAGCTAACTGAAGACATCGGATCTGGACTAGACTCGTCCAAGTCACGGTGTAGCATACGTGCCAACGTCTTTAGACAAGCTTACGGAAGACGGACCTCAAGTCCGCTTCCTGGGATGTGCAGCTAGGCCAGGCTGGTTGCAAGTGACTTGCGCTGACGACGCGAGCATGACATGGTTTAAGGACGTAGTAGCCGTCCTAAAGCCGTGGGAAGGTGCTCAACTGAAAGCCGTCAGCGGAGTTACATGCCAAAACCACATGTATGCATCGCATACATACCCGATGGCAACGACAAACGGTTGACATCGGAAATGGTTCTTACAAGACTGCGGAATATGAACCGCAGCCTAAACATCCGGGAGTGTGTAATTCTACACCGGAAAGAATCAGGTCCTGGACATTCGCCATTGATGACGAATCAACGGGATGGACTTCAGACCCTTCTTTGGCTTTGGACAGGTGCAATTCCGTCCTAAACCACGGGGGGAACGGAGAGACGTCCACAGGAACAGGAGGCTGGCACTTCCACCGAAGTCCCTCAAGAGGAAGCTGAAGGTAGGGTTGATCCTGCCTTCACAGGAGCTTCCAAACCTGACACCGGGTTGGTGGAAGCAACAGCTTCAACATCGGGTGGCAGAGAGGGAGTCAAATCTCTCTCAAAAATGTCGCTCCTCGACCAGGCCTCCTAAAAGGGAAAGAAAAATCCTTCCCAGGCAAGGGGGCCAAAAGTCGAAAACTCAAGGAGGTAGGGCCCCGTTAGACAAGCAGACTCGGAAGAAAAATGTAAAATAAGACCACTTTTCTGCAGGCCAATCTGCAACATGCCAAGGCTGCTTCATACCTCCTTGGCAAAACTTTTAATGAAGGGCGGGTAGATATCGCCCTTCTCTAGGAGGCCGGGTTAGCAAATAGCAGTGCGGAACTTGATCGCTTACAGTCGCAGGAAGAACACCCATCTATTAGTTGGATGTGATGCCAATGCGCACCATACAGTGTGGGGCAGCACGGACACCAACCAAAGAGGTGAGTCATTATACAATTATTTACTAGGGGAGGGGCTGGCTGTTAATAACAGGGGCTCTGAACCTACCTTTGTGACTGCCAGTAGGCAGGAGGTATTAGATCTAACGATCAGTGATAATCTCTTATCCACAAGACTCTCAGATTGGATAGTGTCATCAGAGCCCTCGTGCTCTGATCATAGACATATTCTCTTCAATCTGAAAACAGGTGAAAGACCCATCTTTGAATACAGGGACCCTAAGTGCACTGATTGGGCTGGTTTTAGTCTTACCCTTCAGGAGCAGATGCGGACCTTTATTGCAAAGATATCAAATCGTGATGAGATTGAGCTGGCCTCGGAGCAACTGAGGACAGCCATAAATACGGCTTATCATGAATAACAGAGGAACCACTTGGTGGAACAACTCCCTTTGACAAACAAAGGAAGGAGGTTCGTAAACTCTTTAATAGAGCTGCAAACCTGATGAAAGAGGGAGGCTCCTACGACGAGGCCAAAAGGTCAGTAATAAAGGAGAACTTCATCAGGGCAGGATTACAAGCCCCTGCAACCCAAACCACTCAGGCGGGAAAGGCAAAGGCTGCAATGCCAAAAAGCTCTCAAAAGCGCCCAATATCAGAAGGCAGCACGCCAGGAAAGCAGCCTTCAAAAAGACCCAAGACGGACTCCCACAAGCCAGCCAAACAGGACAGGGCGGGAGACTTCAAGAAAGCTCTGACTGCGGTAAAGATCGCAGTTGTACCAGAGGTTTACCCCCAAGTACAACTGCAGCCGGAACAGCTAACGGCAATCCAAAGGACCGTAATGGTACCTTGTGTGCTAACCCCACAAGTGCCAGATGGCTAAAGGACCTGGTCCCGTCACTAAAGCCATGGGAGAATGCATAACTGAAGGCGTTGGAAGGATAAGAGATCCCGAAGCTATTCGCCTGCACACTGTTCGTCCCAGACGAATATGTGGAACAGCTACCCAAGGAAAGGATCTTGAAAAGGCTACAGGTAGGAAACCGAGGACTCAACACCGAGCTGTGGACGGTCTTCGGGAAATCCCAAACCGGAAAAGACCAGGTGTGGACCTTTTCAATGGACAAGGCCTCATTCGACCACCTCCAAAAAGTGGATATGTCACCATTCTTTGGCATAGGAAAAATTAAGTTCCGCGTCAAAGAAGGAGGCATCCCAACAAAGTCACCCTAGCAGGAGTCAATCCCAGAAACGTGCCAACAAGAGGACACTGAAAAACCGGAAACGGCTCAAGGCGTCAGAGGATAGCACCTGACACGGCCATGGAGACGGAAGACGGTGGTGCCACTCCAGAAGAGTCTTCAAAGTAGAGGGCAATCTCAAGTTCCTGCAGGCAAATCTGCAACATGCAAAGGCCGCCTCGGCCGTGCTATGTCGCAGATTTGAACATGAAGGCCTCGACATCGCCCTCCTGCAGGAACTTTGGATCAACGAAGGGAAAATTGTAGGCCTCAAGCCCTCCCAAGGTAAGTTTGTGAGGAACAGAAGCTCCAACTCATTCTAGAATGTGATGCTAACGCACATCACACGATGTGGGGCAGCACGAACGTCAATGGAAGATGTGAGTCCTTATTACAATTTATTTTAACAGAAGGTTTAAATATTGCCAATGTAGGCAACGAACCAACATTCGTAACGAGAGCCCGTCAGGAGGTCCTTGACGTGACTTTAAGTTCTAACAGGGCGAGCGACATGATCCACAAATGGATGGTATCAGATGAACCATCCTGCTCTGATCACAGGCATATTAGCTTTGATTCGTACAGCTGAAAGCGAAGCAATAGCTATGGCATATCAGGACAATTGCCCAGTTAAAACCTGGAAACAAAAAGAAAGCAGTCTGGTGGAACGGAAAACTCGAAACGCTGAGGGAAACCGTCAGAAGGCTATTTAATAAAGCCAAAGCAACCAATGACTGGGATCTTTACAGGTCAAAACTAACAGAGTATAATACGAAAAGCCAAACGGGATTCGTGGAGAAGGTTCTGCGAAAGGGTAAATGAGACCCCAGCATGCGCCCGAATTCACAAAGTCCTACGAAAAGAAAACACAAACAACAATGTCGAGCTCCTCAAAAAGGAGGACAACACGTACACCAAAACAGCTGAGGAAACTTTAACACTGCTCCTAAAGGCACACTTTCCGGCAGCAATGCAATTAACAGGCCCATCTGACCTTCCGCCTAAGCCAAGGCCACAAAGACCAGGTAGACAGGAGTGGGAAGAAAGAGGTAGTAACACCTGCGATGATTAGATGGGCCATCAACCAATTCCAACCATTTAAGTTACCAGGCCTAGACGAAATACACCCCATACTTCTGCAAAAAGGTCAGGACATCTTATTACCACACCTATGCAGAATATTTAGAGGGTGTCTAGCCTGGGGCGTTGTACCTAGTCTATGGCAACAGGTAAGGGTCCTATACCTGCCGAAAGTTGGCAGAATCTTGGACCGCACACCAAAGTCCACATACAGGCTATCACAAGGCCAAAAAGCGATTATAGGTAGACATAATATCAAAGAAGAGAAGCTAAACGAAGAAATCAAGGCAGATGACATCCTGGGATTGCCCACGGATAGCACCATAGCCAAGTACAGCTTTGTCAAAAAGTACTCGACCCATATTCCAAACAGGAATGATTGGAAAAATGGCCCTCCAATTAGGGCAAATGTGATCTGGTACACCGACGGCTCAAAAACACGGGAAGGAGTAGGAGCCGGAATATATGAACCAAGGACGAAAATAAGAATTCCGATTTCCATGGGCAAAGTAGCGACAGTGTTCCAAGTGGTAATAACAGCAATAGAACAGTGTGCAAAGGAAATAAAAAGAAGATATAGTTGCAACAAAACAACAATTGCGGTCTTCTCCGACAGCCAAACGGCAATAAAAGCTGTGCAATCCAACAAAATAACATCGAAATTGGTACTGGATTGCCACAATGCTCTGAATGACATAGGAAGTCAACATAGAGTGACACTATCATGGGTACCTGGGCATGAAGGCTATCAAGGTAATGAAACTGCCGACAAAATAGCCAGAGAAGGCTCGTCTAGACACATGATAGGACCAGATCCGTTCTGCGGGATAGCCAAACCAATCGCTAAAACAGCCATAAAGAAATGGATAGCAGAAGAATCCCGAAAATGGTGGAACAACACTTTGGGACAAAGACAGGCCAAGGAATTTATAATATTTATAATAGGTCCATCGGCCAAACTATCAACAGACCTGCTAAGCTACGGCAGGAAGGCTGTCAGGATAATGGTGGGTCTGCTGACGGGCCACTGCCGGCTGAAAAAGCACCTAAGCGTCATAGGTTTGGCAGAAAATAGCGAATGCAGGTTCTGCCAGGCGGAGGAGGAGACGGCATCTCACTTACTATGCCACTGTGAAGACTTATCGAGAGTGCGCTCCCAACTACTTGGCGTACCTAAACCAGAAGCTAATAGCTACACGACGGAGCCACTATCAAGGTTGTGGAGTTTAATCAGAAAGACAAAACTGTATGAAGCTCTATAATATGGAGAGTCACAATAGATCATCGGGTCGCGGTGACAAGTAGGCTCAAAGGCCATCTCTCCCAATCTGTAATCTCTGTAACATCTGCCTTTTCAGCGTGATGCAACCCGGTTTTGTTACCTCGACGCGTAGTGGGGACACGTAATCGGCCGGTTGATGAGTGGGGACCTTCACGGGCACGGTGCTGCGACAGAGATCGTAACGTTCTACCGGTACCGCGCGAGTACTACGGAAAATGTGAAAACCGAATTTTCCGCGACGGAATGTTTTATCGAAATGAGTTTAAAATATTTAAATTATATTTTACGAAAAAGAATGATGTTAATAGCCCGAAAAATAAGAAAGTTAATCCGGCTGGCATACCATTCCCCTAAAAATTTAGTAACTTCGTTACAGCACTATACCCACGGCAGCGCTTGAGTGTTCTAAATCTGCCACCTCGTCAAATAGTACTGGTGAAGGAGGCTAGATGTGCGACGTATAGATTGACACAGGCGGTGATCAACAATCCGAAGGCGATCATCATGAAGAGGCTGAAAAATGGCAATGAGCAGGACAGTGTGCTGGGTCTACCATCAGATGTTATGCCTACCAACACTACCTATTATCATGCCTATGACGTCCTTCTACCAGAGAGGAACGAATGGGCCAAAGACTCGGAACCCCCTGAGAATAACAGAGAATAGTTGGCTCATTGATGGTTCTAAGACCAATGATGGTACAGGAGCCGTTGCATGGAATAAAAATGGTAAGGTTGAGCTTAAGTGTTCCCTAGGCAAACATGCAACCATTTTTCAGGCTGAAGTTAAGGCCATTGATATGACTGCACAGTGGCTCATCGATAGAAACTGGAAAGGCAAGTCAATCAAAATTTTCTCGGTCAGTCAAGCAGCTTTAAAAGCTCTTGAATCTAGCCGTTGTTCATCCAAGACAGTATGGAACTGCCAGGAATTACTCACCAAAATAGGTAGAGAAAATAAACTTACACTGATCTGGATACCTGAACATACAAGATATAAAGGCAACGAAAAAGCTGATGCCCCTGCGAAGCAGGCGGCCGTAAATGCCTTCTTAGGACCAGAACCAGTACTGGGAATAGCTTATAACACAGCTAAAGAAGCCCTCTACAGGTGGATACAGGAGTGAGAACAGAACCTCTTCAATTTGGCCGACAGCAAGTACAGACTGTAGTTGGCATGTACACTGGCCATTGTCGGCTAAGAAGTCACATGAACAAGATATGGCTCTCCGAAGAAACGGAATGCCGCTTGTGTTTGAAGGACGAAGAAACAATGGAGCATCTTGTATGCCACCGTCCAGCAATGGAAAGAACTAGACAAAACAGTTTTTGGAAATTCTCGAATCCCACTTGCAGATTTGAAAACTATCCACCCCAGAAAGCTGTTCGATTTCATGAAAAGGATCGAGCCTCTGTCATAGTGGAAACCACAGATGTGAGCCCCAATAGACCAAGGGTCGCAGTGGAGGGTCCTATTTGGGCCCACTCACGTGTACAAATACAAATGAAATATTCTCATATACAAAAAGGTTGTTACCTTTCTGCAGCACAGAGAGACCTACCTTAGTCCACATTAATCAATTGTAAATTACTTATAATTTTCATTTTTTTGATTTTGATATAGCGTGAAAACAAATGAAATTTACTAGAACAACTTTTTATTGTATGATGGTAACAAAATTGTAAAAATCTAACATTACAAAAACACTACACACATAGCCATCCTTGCCATTTAAGTACTGAATACAAGTAATTTTTAAATTATATCGTAAAAAATAGCAAATACTGTGAAATCTACAAAAATTCTATATACAGTTCCCTTCACCGGTATAATCACTGGTCAAAACTAATTTGGTATCTTATAAATACAGTATATTCAGAAATATTATTTAGAGTAAGTGAGATTCTCCCAATGCTATTTAATTATTAATTAATGTGATGCGATATCTCTAATAAATCTGGGCAGAAGATCCTATTATGATAGAAAAACAATTAAAGCTTAAAAAATAAACACAATTGCCTATATCTGCTAGTGTCTTTTACAAAATAGAGAAGTGTATGGATTTTTGTTCGGAAGAAGATGTATGCTTATATATAAGAAAATATATATACCGTCTTTTAAATCTATGAAGTACAAGATCATCATCTCAAAACGTAAAAAATAGAAAACTTCCGTGTCCTCGTAAAGAACAGTGTTCTGTATATAGATGTAGCTTCACTCACACGTGCGTTCTTCCATTCAGATTACTCAACTCCTGATTATAGTTATTGATAAATACTGGTTGTGCGTCTAAAGGTTTCGATCGGAATCCGTGTTCGACCAGAGGATAAATTTGGCAAGCGTCTTTGCCTTTTGTCTCTGGAAGATATATCCTGTAAAATAAAATCGTAGATAGTATAAATCAATTAATAAGGGTGCTTATGTACTGTATATACCATATTATGCCAAATGTTTATAAATAGGACAGCTTTTGTCTCAAGTCTAAGGGACTAAAATAGACTAACTAGTCCAATGTGTCGATCTTAAAGCAGCTGAAACCCCTAGAAACTTTTGCAACTCGCCAAGGTTAAGAAGGCATTCCGGGTTAATTTTGCCTCTTAAGTGTTAGTTGGGTTATATTGTCTATTATTGAGGCAGCTGATAGTATTCATCAGGGTCAGCAAATTGGACTAGTGCGATTTCATACCCTAGAAGCCCTATTTACCATGCTACAAAATGATTTGACTGCATTAACCTTGGCTAAATGAGCAATACTCGCACTTGCACTTACCTCACAAATATCAGCAAAACAACGACGACAGCGGCAAATATAAAAAACGAGGCTGCACCGATGTTGGACGCCATAGTGGGAAAAGTTAGACCGACGATGAAATTTCCGGCCCAATTGGCCATGCTTCCTAATGCCATGGCGCTCGATCGGGGACCCACCTCGAACAGTTCCGAACCGATGAAGTAAGGGATGGGGCCGAGGCCTAGACCGTAGCACAGAACGTAACCGAGCACTCCGACGATGCAAAGGTACGGCATCCAGTGATAGGAATCCTGAAATTCACAATATAAACATCCATGAGATAATGGGTGGTTAAGGAGCTGTAATATACGCACCGTATATTTATTGAAACTCGATTTTGAATTAACTCACGTTTATTCACTTAAATAAGGCGAAATAAAAAGACAGAAAATCCGAGCTCTTTACAGCACGCCGGCCATCATACACTGGCTCTGTTGCCACTTTTACGCTATGATTAAATCTTACACCTAAATCCTGACATCTCCTTTTTTTGCAACAACAATAAAACAAAATATTATTCTACATATTCCTTAAGGTGATCCGGCCTCTTTAGGAGCCTTCCAAATCTAGATTTTGCAACATGTTGATTATTTTAAAAATTATTGTTAATACTCGTGTTAATATTGGATCTGTAAGCCTTGTGAGCCTTATCATCAGGAAACATTTTATCTATTGGGTCTTGTACAAATGTATGTCAGGCAGTGGCGGCTCGTGGGCAAATATTACACGTGTTCTGCATAAAAGCATGCCGCCGAAGGCCCAACGCGAACAAATGGGGCACACCAAGATACCTTCTTTGGCGTCTGACTGCAGAATTTATGCTATAAATATAATTTACCAAAATAAATAGCTTGTTTTTTTAGGGCGCATTGCCTCAATAATAAACCGTATTTCATTTTGAACTATTACTGTCATATGAGATTAGGATATGAAATGAACTGCATAAATAAAATTATTATTATTGGAACCTTATTTTTTAAGTATCAAGTCGTCCCTATAATTCTTTCTTAAAACAATTTTATCAATAACTTTTTCCTTAAAGTCCGTAATTTTTCGTATCAACTCTGTTTCAATTGAAGCTCGCAGTTAAACGATCCATTTTTATCAAGGTGTACAGTCTATACAATATGGGAGCTAACTAACAATATCAACAAACAAAAACGACTCAACTACTACAAACAAGACAAATCAAATGATTAATAATTGTCTTTTCTAATTAACTATATAAAATGCCTGGCACTTATATTTGTAAAAACCCACAAGGACTGTCAGGAATGCAGCTAAATAACTGCCGAATTTTCCCTATTAAAATTAAATAGCTCATTACTGCGGATTGACAACTGTATCATTCTTTAGGTTGAGAAGAACAGCTGTGCACGAATAATAGCAGTCCAGATAAGGGCATTCAAATGTCGTCGCGAGGAAATTATATTAAATTTACTGGCCAACTGTAGTCCGTCTTGGGGTTGGTAGTGTAGGCTTGATACGCGATGGCCTATAATAGTAGCATTCCAGGCCGAAAATGGAGTGTTTTGAAAAGTAGCAATTAGTCAAGTACCTTCTCGAAAATTTAGGTGGTTCTGCAGCTCTGCAGTTCTCATGTACCAGCCGCCACTGATGTCAGGAGACGCTTTATACAGATTATATCTATTTCTCTCTACCAGATTTCCTGTAGGTAATTCTACTTTATACGCTCTAGGTTTATGACCTTTGTCAACAATTTTTCCTTTACACATTTCATTTATATTATCCCTAACCCTTACTATCTCCCCTTTTTCAAACTCTAAGGGATTAAAATGATTTCTTCTATCATAATACTCTTTAAATTTTTCTTGTGTTTGTTCTGTATTCTTTTTATTTATATGAAAATCTTCAGAAGAGAGTATAAATGCATTAATTCTTCTACCAAATAAAATTTCACTTGGTGATTTACAGTACTGAGAATCTATAGGTGTATTTCGCGTTTCTAATAATGTCATGTAAGGATCAGTTCCAGAATCATCAGCCTTTTTTAGCAACATTTTACACGTTTGTATATACCTTTCACCTTGGGGTAGTGGGGACTCGATGTTTCATGCTGTAATTGCCATTCTTTACAGAAATATTTAAATTTGAAACAAGAAAATGGTGGACCATTGTCACTATAATATAGTAATCTAGGTTTCCCATACCTTGCAAAGTTTTCTTTCAATGCCACAATAATACCTTCCGCAGTCTCAACATGTAATTTTTTCATTTCAAAGAATTTACTGAAGTAATCAATCATAAGAAAAAATGCTTTAGTTTTGTAATAAAAAATATCAACACCCACTACCGCAAATGGATGGTTAGGAACTTCTCTCAACATTAGAGATTCATAGTTATGTTTTTTTTCTGAAAGCTACAACAAGTACTACAATTTCTAACTACATCCTCTATTTCCTTCAGCATATTTTTTGCCCTAGACTTGCATTTTTCTATGCCAAAATGATTAAAATAGATAAGCCTTAACATTTCTGATCTTAAACCTTTTGGTACCACCACAGCATTATTTTTAAAAAGTAGACCCTTCACAAAAATAATTCATCTTTGATGGAATGATAAAATTTTACATGATCTGGAATTTTTTCATAATTTGGCCAACCATTCTGTATGTAACTTACAATCAAAGACAAATCAGAATCAATAGCCGTATATCTAATGAAAACATCTATTTTGTTATCGATAAATGATAAATTACTGACTACCATACACAAATGAGCATTAATATCGGAATGTATGTCCGAAAGACCATCATCAGATTCTAAATATGAGCGAGACAGAGCATCAGCCAATAAGAGTTCTGTTCCTGGCTTACATCGCACAACTAAATCATATAATTGTAATCGCAAACTAAGCCTTTATAGTCTCAAAGGTGTATCAGCCAAAGGCTTTTTGAAAATCTGTTCCAATGACTACCTGCTCTACTCTACCATAAATATATTGGTGGAATCGTTCACAACCATGCACTATAGCGAGCAATTCCTTCTCAATTTGCGCCCATATTTGTTGTGTTGGTGTCAAGGCTTTGGATGCATAAGCAACTGGCAAGTTATCCTGCAAAATAACCGCACCCAAACCCTTGCTATTACTGTCAACAGAGAGAACATCAAAAAATTTCAATACTGGAGTTACGGTTAATAATTCCTTTAGCTTTGCAAAATCTGAATCATGTTTATCAGTCCATACAAATTCTACACTACTTACCTAAGTTACCATACCCAAAATGGTTTGTAACTGTTTCTTGCCCCTAGGCTTGTCCATTTTAAAAATTGTACTGATCTTGTCATTATCAGGCTTTAAACCTTCACTAATAAACACATGACCAACATATTTCACTTTTAAAACACCAATTTGACACTTCTTCCTGTTGAGTCGTATGTTTGCTTCTCCAACACCGCTTTCAACCTTTTGTCGTGGTCCTCCTCATCGTCCTCAAACTAGAATATCATCCTTGCAGACCTCGAAACACATTTTTGAACTTCTGCTGAAACAGTTCTGGCGCAGAACAAAGCCCAAAAGGCACACGTTGGTATGCGTACCTCCCAAAACTGCCAGTATGAAAAGTTGTGAGAAGTTGACTTTCACTTTCCAGCTTAATTTGATAAAACCCTTTGTTAGCGTCCAGAATGGAGAATACTGTGGTTCCTGGCATGCTTGAGTCTAACTCTTCAAAAGTTGGCAACTGGTAGCGTTCTCGAAATATAGCATCATTCAGAGGCAAAAAAGTAGCGATCCATCAGGTTTCTTCACAATAACCAATGAATTACACCACTCAGTAGGGTCCGTAACTTTTCTTATCACTTTAATTTTTTCCATTCGGTCTAACTCTTTTTTTACTTGTTCTTGTAGACCAATTGGTATTTTCCTTGGTGGTTGTGGTTGAGATACTGGTGTGACATCTTGTCTCAGTCTGATTTGATAGGTACTCTGTAGCTCACCAAGCCCTTCAAAAAGATGGTTGTGTTGTTCCAGCAACTCATTCAAAGAAGTTTTACCTTGCAAAACATGTAACTTCTTCAATAACTTGAGTTTTTCAATACAAGGCAAACCAATTATACCAAAGGCATCCAAATCTACAACTTGGAAATCGAATTATATACCGTATACCATCTATATTACATGATATAATTGTTTCTCCAGAAACACAGATTTTTGATTCATTGTACCCCTTCAAGCTCACCTGGGAAGGCTTAATTTTAACCTTCAGCTCACGGGCAGTCTTCTTGGTCAGGACATTCACATCTGCACCTGTATCTACTTTGCAGACAATGTCTTTGTCCCTTATTCGAATTATTTGCATCCACTCACTGATACTGCCAACAAACTTTTCAGTACCTGAAAGAGATCGGAACTTTCACTCGAGTCGCAATGTTGGCACTGATCTTGTTGAGGATCGTGTTCTTCGACCATGTGGACTTTCTTCCGTTGTAGACACATTTTTTCAAAATGATTGTATGCGTTACAATTCCTACACTTTTTCTCATAGGCTGGACATCGGCTTCCGTATTTCTAACCGCAAGCCATACATTTCCCATTTTTTTCTTCTACTTTCTCTTTCTTCGATTCCTCCTTTCTAGGCACTCTCCTACTATGTTTTTCTTCTCTTCTGATGGCATGGACATCACCTGTGCCTTGATTCAATTGCTTGGATCTCATTCCAGCAAGTTCAGCTGCTTTACATCTGGTTATGCATTTGGTCAAATCCAAATTGGCTTCTCTCAATAAAGAATCTCGCACTCTGTTGTCCATTATGCCATAAACAACTCGATCACTCCAAAGTTACAATTCATACTTAACTTTTTCAGATCTCTCAGAAATATGTCGATAGTTTCTCCTTCTTTCTGTTTCCTAGTGTGAAACAAGTGCCTATTTATTGTTTCATTTTCTTTGGGCTTGAAATGAGTCTGTAAGTGTTCCCATTTCCCCATATCCTCTTCCGATATTTCCAAAGTATTGAATACTTCCTGTCCTTCGGTTCCCAGACAATGTAACAAAATGGCCACTTTTCTTTCTTCCGTTATTCTTGTGTTGTCTTTGATTCCACTGGTCAACAGATAAATTTGGAATTGCTGTTTCCACTTATGAAAATTCTGAGCCACATCCCCCTCCATGGATAATTCATTAGGCGGTTTTAACTGCTCCATATTCCTGACAACAGATGCCTTTTTTTTCGCTCCTCCTGTGTACTTACAAAACGGTGAATAAACAGACGACCTTGGCGCACGAGAACAAATTTCGATTTACTTCTTCGCTCCTCCTGTGCACGCCGGCCATCTTACACTGGCTCTGTTGCCACGTTTACGCTATGACTAAATCTTACACCTAAATCCTGACAGGGGCTGATTCCCGCTTAAAGGATAGAGACCGACAGATGACATAGAGGCTGCTGAAAAGCATTAATAGCTACAGCGGACAATATGTCACAAGTTGTCTCAAATGAATTGCAAGGAGACCACTCTGTCCTTAGTAATCGTAGGGGTAGCACTTTTGAATTTTGTCAATCTGGATGCAGCTTCCTTTCAACTCCATACTGTACTTTAGGAGCTACTTCTCGACTATCTAAATTATATCTAAACAACTTATTCCTTATCGACTGAAGAGAGAAAGGATATGATTTTTTCATTCGCATAACAATATGACAGCCGATATAGACAATTTAATTATTGGGCATCGGGTTTCCGAAGGGAAGAAACTGTGCGACAAGTTATTCAAAGCTTCGTTTTGACCTAAGTTTGAGTAAGAAAAATGGTTACTTACGATAAAACCGATAGAAAGACCTAGGATTATAAGGAAGGCAGCGGACGAGACCAAGCTAATTTGAAGGAGGGCGCGTCTCTTGAACCAAGACATCGTCTGCACGGACATCACAGCCATAAAAATATTGCAGCAGCCGGCTCCGATTGTGGCTAATTCACTGCTGGTCGTAGATAGGCCTGCATGTTTGAATATCTCGGATGAATAATAAAATACCTAAAATCAATTAATAAATTTGTATCAGTAACAATAAACGAGTGGAGCAGAACATTTTACTCACCGCATTAACACCACTAAGTTGTTGACCGGCCTGCAAAGCGAACACTAATAAGAGAGGCAACCGGAGAGCGTCACTTTTAAATACTTTCTTAATGTTCCACGTATCTCCTTGTCTAATGTTTTCCTGATCTTCTAAGCGTAGTATCTCGATTTCGTCAGTCAAAGACTCTTCGTTGGCGTTTCTAATTCGTTTTAATTCTAGATAAAATACAAATAATTATTTATTTATTTATAACTCCAATTTACAAACTAAATTATTTTAAAAGTGTGAAGTTAATAATTCCTCAATTCTATTTAGAATTTCATCCATAAGGCTTGTAACTGTATAAGTATATACCCTGTATCTCGTGACAGATCTAAATCATAAGTTTTTTAAAATAAAAAATTGTGTCAGGCATTTTCAATACATAGGATGCTTGCGTAAGGTGTGAGATCCGTGAATTTTTTATATTTCGGAATAGGTAGTGTGTTAAAAAATTAGTCGGAAAGCATTTGTTGATATATATTGAGTTTTTCGACTTGGCATCATGGTGTGGGCTTAGTCATGCTCCGGGCTAATGAATTTTATAACAATAAGTTTCCATCGGTTTTAAGAGAAATGTGGATATTCCTATCAGCTAGTTTCACTCATAAATTCGTGACCCATTGATACTTTTTGACCGGAATACTTACCATTTAAGGCCAAATGAGGTGCCTTCTTTATCACAAATAGATACTTAGGACTTTCTGGAAGAAATGGAATTGCTAAGGCACATGCGGCTTGGAGGATGGCAGATAACGCCAGGCACAATGGCCAATCATTTTCATTCCCTAAAATATTTAGTGCTTAACACTATTAACTCTTTTAAATGAAACAATTTCAATTACCTAAAATCGTGTACATGGATAATATCTGCCCTATCAGAATACCTAATGTCACTCCTAAAGGACAGAGAGCACCAACCGCCCCTTTAAGCCGTGGCGGGGCCAATTCCATTAAGTACATCGGCATTATCGTAGTAATCAGGCCTAAAATATCACATAGGTGAAATTTCTCGTGACATAACGATTTAAGTAATGATGTCCTTGTCTTCTCGGCATAATAATGCTTAATATAAACGTGATACTTTACCAGCCGAAATGCCACCAAACATGCGTCCGAGCGGCAACAGTTGGATATAGTTGGCCCTTTTCGACGCCCAAAGAACGACACCGGCAAAGACGCCTATTACGGAAGACACAATCAGACTTTTTCGTCGCCCGATCCTATCTGCGAATGATGAGCCCGTCAGAGAGCCTATGGTTCCTCCTATAAGAAAAAAGGAAACAATGACAGACCATAGAATCTCTAAATCGCTATCGCTCAGTCCCGGATTGTACTTCGTGGCTGCGCTTTCGTTGCAAAATTGTTTGATTATCTAAAAGAGAAAGCATATATTAGAGAGCAAATGGTGTATATTATAGATGTGTCAGGCGACTGACTTTAGTTAGGCCAAGGACGAAATATAGAGATTACAGGAGACTTAAAGCATATGTTGTCTGTGACAGGCACAGTAGCGTCTTATTAATAAAAAAAGGGCAAGAAATGATTTTTCCTACAAAGGCGCGGTGGCGCGGGTCGCGGCCTAGCAACATGACAATCGAGACGCGCTTCGAATTCTGCATATATTTCATGAACCGCTCAACGGATTGATTTAAAATGTTGAATATGATGCAAGAATACTGACGTTTCTGTCACTGTCATAGATAAATATATACCCCAACGCTACCTTCATATCTTATGACGTCACGCCTTTACAATGTTCCAGCGACACTTTCTTATTTATTTTCACCGATTTAGAATTCTCAGAAAAATCTGATTTTTGGTATATTAACTAGTTTTGCGCATTTACGGTTATCCTCTTTGTATAAAAAAAATAAAGCTACTGGGTGTTATGGAAGATTAATAATACAAACCCTTCCCGGTGTATTGATCACTCCTATGTTGTATCCCACTGGTGTCGAACATCCCAAAACTGTCACTACACCTGCAAACACTAGGAACTTCGTCCATCCCGGCTGCTCAACAGAAATGTCCTTAAACAAGGGAAGATATAAAAAATAATAAATTAACTTGTTTCGAGCAATCCATAACAACCTCTTTCTTTTATTTTATTATTATTATTATTATTATTATTATTATTGTCCAGCAGTAGGCGGTTTACACCGATGAAACTGCTGCTGCACATGCACGAGTTTAAAATTTGTAGTTTTGGTTTTTCAACAGATAAATTATTTGTTTGATCATTTACAGTCACGCACTCATATTACTCTACTCATCACAGACATTTATCGATATCGCAGTTAGACACTTATATGCTAGTTTCACAGTTCCCTGAGCAGGATGCAAATTAGTGTTCCAAAAGTACAGTTACAGATATATACATATCACACTCACAGATAGTGAACCAAAATGGTATTGATAATTTGCAGGTCCTCGTCTGCTCTGTTTTTGACAACATTTATGGAGGAAGCGGTGAGAGTTTCTTCTCTCAACGAATTCCACGGATACACCACTCGATTAGAGATAAAGTTTTTTCTGGGAAGTTTGGCACACCGGTCTTTCGACAATTTAAGGCTATGGCCACGTAGGTTTGCATTTTCACTGACCTGGTAGATGTTAAGGTCAAGTGCATAGTACCCATTTAAGGTTTTCAAAGTCTCTATAAGGTCCCCTCTTAGTCTTCGTTCTCTCAATCTTGGAAGATTTAACATTTGCAGTCGTTCTTCATATGGCAAGTGCTTAATTTGTAGTGGAATTTTTGTGGCCCGTCTCTGGACTCTTTCGAGAAGTTCTATATCCTTTGCTACACGTTATGCGCATATTCAAGAATTGGTCTCACATGGGAATTGTACAGCTTTCTTATAAATTCCACTGATTTACTTTCAAAGGCTTTTCCAATGAGGAATAGAATTGAGTTTGATTTCTTGACAATTTTTGCTATGTGTGTTTCCCCATTTGATATCGGAACTTAATAATACTCCCAAATCCTCCTATTCTTCCTCATGTTTTAGTGGTCTAGTCTTAAGATAGTAATTGTGCTGAGGGTTATTTTTTTCCTTTATGAAGACAAGTACACTTATCTTCATTGAGCTATAGTTGCCAGGCTTGTGCCCAAGCTTCCAATGAGATTAGGTCATCAGTCAGTGTGTGACTGTTAGTGAGATGACTTCCAAAGATCTTAGTGTCATCAGCAAAAAATGCCAGGTCAGACTTGGTGTAGTCAGCCAGATCTGCAATGTAGACCAGAAAGAGAAGTGGGCCCAAGACGGAACCCAGAGGTACTCCACTATGAACATCGTATGGTTTGGACATTTAATTTTCAACTCTTACCTTGCAGGTTCGTGCTCTCAGAAAGTTTTCGATCCAAGTGAGTAATCTTCCTCGTGCTTCAGTTTTATCAAGAGTCTGGTGTGTGGTACTTTATCGAAGGCCTTAGAAACCTCGGACCTATCGTCCGGATTTGTCAGCTAAATATTGAAGGCATTAGCCGCGCGTTCCAAGAGCGAACTCCTATATAAAATGCTGCTCTCAGACGAAATCGACCTTGTAGTCATTCAGGAGATTCACGCTGCGGATGCACGACAACTTGAATTAAGGGGGAAAATCCCAGGTTTTGACCTCCTGGGAGCCACTTACCATCAAGCCTATGGATGTGCCACTTACGTGCGAAATACCGTGGAAAATGCCTACCACATCTCCTCCAGCACTCATGACAACATACACTCTGTCGTCACCAAAATAGGAGACATCGAAGTGACAAATATATACAAGCCCCCCCACCCGGCGGTCTTCATAAGGGACTTCAACAGCCACCATCAGGAATGGAAGTATAGCGCTAATGATGAGAAAGAATCCAACTATTCCATGTCTTTGATGCTAAGGACAGAGAAACTTTCAAATCTGCTGCATGGAGACGTGAGTACAACCCCGACCTAAGCTTCGTAACTAGAAACCAATACAGCAAACCTCTTCCAACCAAGCGAACAGTGCTTACTGACTTTCCACACAGCCAGCATAGGCCAGTAATATATGAAGTTGGTATCCAAATCCCACTAGTTACCTCTATACCATGAGCTCGCTGGAATTTTAACAAAGCAAACTGGCCCGCATTTACAAGTGGTCTAGATAAGTGCCTACGTTGGATACCACCTACACATGCAAACTATAACAGATTCACAGGGGCAGTGATTTCCACAGCGAAAAAGCATATACCTAGATGATACCGCAGAGAGTATATACCGGGATGGAGTGAGGAAAGCGAAAATTTTTACCAGGAATTCCTAGAGAGTGGCGATAACGATATTGCAGATGAGCTCCTCGGGAGCATAGATGAAGCCAGAAAAAAAAGTGGATCAATACAGTCGAATCCCTAGACTTTAAAAAATCTAGTCGAGAGGCGTGGTCCCTTTTAAGAAAACTAGGGGACGCCAAATCAACGTCACGCTTGACCCCCAAGATCCACCTGAACAAAATAGCTGCGCACATAGTCGCCACCTCTCGGGGAAAAAGAGAAAGATAATTTAGCAAAGATATCAAAAAATAACTCAGAAATCTTAAAGCTAACAGTTCAGACTAATCAGAATACTCACAACCATTCAGCACAAAAGAGGTCTCTGTTGTAATCAAGGACATAAAAACTGGCAAGGCGCCTGGCTAAGATGGCATCCATCCAGAATTCCTCACCCACTGCGGAGAATTTGCGAGGGCTTGGCTGTGCAGGTTTTACACGGATATCCTTAGAACAGGACAACTACCGAAATACTTCAAACAAACAAAAATTATAGCTATCCTGAAACAAGGCAACGCAGATGATAGGCCAGACAACTACCGCCTCATCGCCTTGCTAAGCGCAGCATACAAGCTCTTAGAAAGGCTCATCTTAAACAGGATAGGTGCAATCCTGTTCCAGAATATCCCGGTGGAACAGGCCGGAAAGAAGTATGACCGACCAGGTTCTGTCCCTCACGACTTCATAGAGGCAGGCTACCAAAGGAAACTTAAAACCTCAGTCGCATTTACAGATCTGTCGGCTGCATACGATACCGTCTGGAGAGATGGGCTAATCTATAAATTACTTAAAGCTGTTCAAAAACCATTTAAACACGTTTTCAAATTTAGCGATTTAATTTATATTATATTTGCATACCACGCCATTGTTCGAATTCCAAAGAAATCTTAAAAACCTTGGCGATACTCGTAGCGCCATCTCTAGTTACAACGTTCACTCATCTGAACCCGACCAATCACAGCGCTACCCTACAGGATAGCCACTTCACCCAACCTAAACTTCCTAGCTATAATTCTATTGGTCCCTAAAATTCCGATCTTTAATAATCGAATTTTACGAAAACTAGCCAGCAGATTTCAACCAGGTTGTGTTAAAATTCATAATATTAATTTAGACAACCGGTGATGCTAAGCTTTTACACAATTTCTCTATATTTGCGTTATTTGCCTTTACTGACGTAATATGACAATAGTGGGGGTAAGTTAACGCGCCAAAGTACGGGAAGACGACGCCTTCTCCCGTTCTAGAATTCACTTTTCCCCCTTAATATTTATCTATGATTCACTTCTTAACTGGCCCTCTTCAAAGCAAGTCGCGATCCCTAATCGCTCCTCATGGCACACGGTCATGGAAGTTTTTCTCTAATTCTCTAACGCTGTACTAGCGTACCCTCGGCAACAGGCCATGTAAGTAAACGCACACGTTTACAACCACAATCTCGCAACATTCTCTAATGTTGCACTCATCGTACCCTCGGCACAGGCCATGTAAGTAAACTCACACGTTTACAATTACTCTCTCAATATTATCTCAACTTTATTACAATATAAAGTCTCCTATAAGTGCTATTCCATTTCACTGAGTTTAGCCTATGTACCTACGCGATCTGCGTAGCGTGTTTTATAATAATTTTTGCGCGTATAAAACGCATTCCACAAAGGCATCCCAGCCATGCCATAAGCATATATCTGCATATCATTCTCAAATCTCAATACACCATTTGAGTCATTTTTATTTGCAAGAAGTTGAAGTAAATTGTATATAGAAGCTAAGGAAGGACTTAGTAAGTGTTCAAAAGTGATATTTCCTGTGTTTAAAGACAAACTGCTGAACGATTGAACATTGCTCGTCATGTGGTGAATATATCGTACATATTAGCTTATATGTGGACAATAAGGTAATATTTATCTTGTTGTTATTGCTTGTATGTTACTGTATTTCATTCATTCATGTATTCAGCTGCAAGGTTATGTTTATAATCATACACTTGTTTAGGATTACAATTGTTTATGCATTGATTTAGCTTTTAAGGCATCATTCTTGTGATATTTTGCAAGGTCGATATCTAGTATCGACAGATATTGTTCATATCGTAGCACTGACTACGTACAATGATTTAATGGTTATATTTCGTTTATTTATAAGCTTCCAGTTATTTTCAGGTAAAATAACTTATTTTTCGGGTTACCGTCTGAATGCACAAAGGACACTGAACAAAGGACTCCCCCAAGGCTCAGTACTTTCTCCAGTTTTGCTTAGCCTGTATATATCAGATATGCCTACCACTGGGTCTAGCCTCTGCTAAAATAGCCGCCACTGAGTCTTGACACTTTTGCAGGAATACCGTTGGGATATAGTCCGGGCCAGGGCTTGAGTCCGATTTCATGGCTCTTAATGCTTCTTTTATCTTTTCTGGTGTAAAAAAGAGCTATTTCCAGCTTCGAATTTGATCTAGTTTCTAGTGGTGAGCATTTTTAGCTTTGATATTGTTATGTTAATCCACAGGGAGTTAACAGTCCATGGAAGTTGGGGTATTTTTCACTTGGGAAGGCCTGTACTCGGATTCCAGCACTGCTCTGCTTACAATATACACAAACACCCCCACCCTTATGTGTTTCTCGATCATCACGGAAGAGTTCATGCCCAGTCGTGACTATGAGTGAGTTACTTATGTGGTTTTTGAGCCAGGTTTCGCTTTGGTTTTTCTGTGTTGCTATTTTAAGTTCAGCTATTTTTGATCCTATGGCATTTACATTACTGTATATGAAGTTGACATCGAGAAGGGGTAGGCTGGTGTATATGTTTTTTGTGCAAATTGAGTAATGCTTTTTCTTGGAGTTGGGTTGAGTTGTGAGGTATTTAGACTAGCTTGTTGGGTTTTGGTTATCTTGAGGACATTATTTAAGTATCGTATTCTTATGCCATTCTCACATTCTTGTTTACATTCATTAAACTGCTTTATTAATCTTTCAAGAAACTCCCTCTCCATTTTTATTTTATCTGATTTGAGGTAGTACCCCTCTTCCTTAGAAATGTTTGCTTTTTGTTTTTAAAAAACTAGTATGTTTGGGAAGATAACTTTTATTGGGGCGACATTTGTTTTCTGTATATTTTCCTATTCTATGCATTCTTATGCAGTCTAATGAGACACTATTGTTCAGTTTTTTAAGCAATTTACAAATCGTAGCATTTTCTATTTGTATGCGGTCTTCTATGTTGGGGTTCGCTGGTAATCGATACCGAAAATCAGAAGATTTGATGCCCTTACTTCTCTTTCCCTTAGTTGTGCTACAGTAGGTTCAACTTGGCCCCTTAATCCTAGAGGGGTGGCCTCTTCTGTACCAGATGTGTGTGAACAAAAATTGCTTTTATTGCAGATTAATGGAAACGCAGCTTCATATTGGGTAATTATACAAACAGGTTTTTGGTAAAAATCTCTTTTGATTATGTTTACTAGTGGCTTGTATAGAAAGAAGGGTTCTAGAAAAATACAAAACGCTCCTTGTCTTGTCAATTAAAACTACATCTCGTAGGTTTTTTTACAAATATATTCACTGATTCTTAAAATCTGAAATAAATGTGCTAAAATTATCAACAAATTTGGAAAGCTTCTTTTCCATTATTTATTTGTGTGCGTGGACTTTGCATATTGGTGACAACAGTGACAATGGATATTTGAGGTGCATTATACAAATAACCAGAAGTCATTCAATTGAATAGCTACAGAAGTTCTTCAATTTTAGCATAATTCGGCTACCACCGTTTTGTATACAAAACATATATAACAACGGGCGTATCGTAGAGTACAGGAACGCAAGAACCAAACGTGAAAATCCACCAGAACCAACCGCACTGCCATCTATCCAAAACAAAAAGCGTCGTAGTCAGACAAGCCACTGCATGGCTACAAATTGCTGTATATCAGTTAAGGATCATTTGTGCTATCAATTATTATTCGCATCAAAACGAATCAAATTAATGAAACTTAAAAATGGTCTTCGTAAGCTTTGAAATGTATCGATTAATAGGCTCAAGGAACATATTACATGCCATTGCGCCTAAGCTGATGCGAAAACTTATCCCATTAACCGATCCCATAATCGGGGAAAATACATAAACCATAGAGTTTAATCGATATTGCAGCATTAAGGTGTCATCAGAAGTTTATAAGAAACAAGCTTAAACAGAATTCATTTGATGAGCTCTTGTTAGAATGTTTTAAGTTCTCTTTATAAATTTGATACTCTTTTGAAATAATAAATTTATGGTTACATAGTTCAGGGTTCCCAGCTTAACCAAGCGGTCTTGGACCGAGACTGATGCCTGAGATCATTCAGCTTCATTTTCCATCTTTATAGAATAAAAAATATACAACGTGGCTCTAATTTCTTCTTGTGCAATAGCAAAAGAAGAAAGGGAGATATATTGCTTTAGGATCTTGTCAGGGGTATCCCTCAAATAACCTTCTCTTCGAGGTTCAATACACTGTTAATATCTCAATAACCAACACATCACACATTACATGGAAATATGTTAGTACATAAAAAGGATACACAATAAGGAGGATGTGGTATTAAACATGGTGAAACCAAAAATGAATGCGACAAATTCAAGGCATATCAGTCCCACTGCCACACTTAGCCCTATCTGCAATCTGAAAACGAAAACAAGAACCATTACCAGGATGTTCCCGATAAATATCAGGTTTAGCTGTGTGGTCCTAATTTGGATTGATCAATGGATTAGTTCTTAAATCACCCTGTAGTTATTAACGAACCATCTACAAATATTTCTTATAGAAAGTCAACAATACTAGCGGTAAGGTTATTTATTTATGCATATACATAGGCAATATATATTTCATAGGATTTAAGAGCTCCGTACCTCGATTTAAAAATTTTCTTCGTTTTTTCAGAAGAGTTGGTTTACACACTCATAAATATTCAAAGGCCATACTTTGCAATCATTACATATGGCCTCATGGGCGAAAAAATATAGTACGCCACTGATTTTGTTCTCAATTTGGTAACTTAAGGCATGCTGAATTTATATTTTATCAACGTGACACGTCCTACACCCACTGATGAGTACTGAGTAAATCCTGTGTTGTATTTATTTATGGACAAATAAAGGCCTCATTTCATTTCATTAAATCGACGCACGCCTCTGATCCAATTTTACTGTGAGTTGAAGGTACTTAGAGGTTAGAAGCTTAAGAAAGTAAACATGTATCAGGAAATGTTTAATTTCCGATGCGTTGAAAAGAATTAGGAATTTTACCTTTTTGCAAATTCTTTCTTTATTTTCATAAGACAAATTTTTGATGAGAAAGCTTGAGTTTACCCATATCTACGCCTATGGGGGAGTTAAGAAATATGTCATGGTGAGAGTGCGTGAATTTTTAATTAAATAGCAAAAATAATGTTGTGTATAAGGCCTTGGTTCAACAGTCAACTCTACATAATAATAATAATTAGAGGAAACATCTAAAATTGCCCAGAAAGCCAAATTTCCATATATAAAAAAATAACTTTCTGAGAAACAATACCAAAATGAAACAGTCACAAACAGTTTATAATAAGATTCTCCAGGACAATGCCAATCTGTGGAAAGAAAAATTTGAAACCCTAGTAACAAAATCACCAAAGAGAACAAAACCAATAGGAAAAGTTCAAGATCAAGAAAATCAACATTCCAAAGATTCAAGCAAAAATACCAAATCTGATGATGAGTTGGATGAAGCGGCAACAGATGGCGGTAAGTCGCAATCTGAAACTGAAGTTTGCAACGACAAAATATCAAATCCTGAAAATTCAAATAGTCGAATGTCATCCCAAAATGACACTAAAACAGGATCAACGCCCCTAGATGATGCTAGTGGCTTGTAAACGTCAATAGCTGCTGACGTTGACGTAAGCGACAATAACATCACTGACATTAAGGAATTTTTCGCGAATTGGGTTCAGATTATGCTAATTTATGATGAATTAACATTTATACGTCATATACCTATCCCCACCAACATAAATGTATGATACACTGGAGTTATTTCGATTTTGTTGGCGAAAACGTTACTTTTTGTCTGATGCAAATGACATAACCCAAGCAAAACCCGCTCCAGACCAGATTATGCTTGGCTAACCTAACGATGACGTCATCAACATTTCCCCTACTTTAGGTTATGTCGCGAAAACGTTAGATTATGCTCAAAACCTAAACCGTTTATGCTGGATTAACCTCGCGAAAAATTGCTTATTATAGCACGGCACATTCACGGCATATATGTGCCGTGATTATAGTAAACAAAAACAATAAAAATTCTGAAAATCTGGAAAGATCGTCTCAAAGTAACGACATTTTTAAAGACAATAACGACATTCAACCACCTCCTAATCAAGATGACAAATGGGAAACGCAAAAGAGAAGAGGGAGCCGACGTGGTCCAAAGGCTGGGGCGACAGCAAGAAGAGGAGTCCAGCAGAATGGTAGACCAGAACCTCTAAGAGGAAGCAATGAGGGCATAGGCGTTTTAAAAACGGCTGTAAAACCTGAGTTTTTGTTTCTTTCGGGACTGGCTCCGGAATCCGGAAGTGAACAGCAATGAAGTTATGGATTTTCTCAAGAACAATAGTCTGGAAAAAGGATCTCACTGTGAGAGGATTCGGACAAAGAAAGACAAGTATCAAGTATCTTTCAAGCTTGCTGTACCATCAAGTGAGCGAGATAAATTCATGAATACCAATTTATGGCCACAAGGAGTTATTATTAACCATTTTATGAGCATCCAGCACCACCCAATGGCCAGAAGACTACAACAGAAACTTTAATCATTCATGGTGGACAAATTTATAGATGTGCTATGAATAACAGAGCACTGGTTAAGCGAGGATGAATTCAGCCTTGTTTACTTCCAAGGATTCAAAATGGTAGCCTATTCTGCAAGAACGCTTTCCACGGGGAGAGGAACTGTTGTTTTTGTGAGGGACAGTGTACATGTAAGTCCAGCCAATGTAAGTGTATCTTTTATGATTGAGAAATGTATAGAGTATTGTTGCATTTTTATCAGATCATTGAATGTATATGTTTTAAGATTATATCGTTCTCCATCAGGCATCTTTGACACCTTCTTGGCTTCAGTCGAGGATATATTGTCTGGTCTTGATCCAACAGCAAAAATCATCATTGCTGGGGATTTCAATCAGTTTAACTCAACACTACCCGAATCCCACACATTTTGTGATGTTGGGGGAGAGCTTTGGACTAAAACAGACTGTATTTCAACCAACCAGACAACAGTCCTGCCTGGATAATGTCTTCGTGAGTCATGATGTTGGGGTATGTTCTGTTGTCGTTCTTGATATGAATGCTTCTGATCATATCTGTCATATTGTGGAGTGCAAGTTTGAGAGAGTGCATGATGATTCCACAAAATCCCGCAAGATGTACAGACCAATAGCACAAAGAGGAGGACTGCGTGAATTGCATGAGTCTTTGGGCATTTTGGGGAGGGCATATGTTCAGGCTATCCCTAAGAAGGCTAAAACGAGGAGCTAAATTTATGAAATGAAATGAAATGAAATGAAATGCATTTATTAATCCAAAGATCACAATAAAGGATATAGGACACGTCACAAAGGTCTTAAGAACTAAGAAAACTAAAAACTACCAAATACTAAGACACACTTGCAGTAACAGCATCCTCATAACCAAAATTTTAGTTAATAAACTCATCAATACTATAGAAAGCGTTATTTAATAATATACGCTTTAAACTGGTATAGAATTCATTATTGCTAAGTTCTCTTATGTTATTTGGAATTTTATTAAACAATATGGTACCAATGTAATAAGGGTTTAATTTGTACAATTCTAGGCGATGAAGATCATGTTGTAGGTTGCTGCCAAATCTTGTATTATATTCATGGTAAAAGTTTTGTGTTCTAAACATACGAATATTCTGTTTTACAAATTTGAGTAACTCAAAAATATACAAAGAAGGCAAAGTCATTAAAGATTCATTTTTAAAAGTATTTCTGCATGATTGCCGATACCCAAGGCCAAACATTGCTCTAATAGCTCGTTTTTGCATTCGAAAGACTCTGATGGCAGCTGATGCGCCACCCCAGAGAATGACACCATAACGAATTATGGATTCAAAACATGAAAAATAAAATATTTTCAAAACTTCCCTGGTTAGGACTTGTTTTAGACGATTCAATGCAAAGCATTGGCTTGAACATCTTTTACAAATATTATTAACATGTTCTTTCCAATTCAACGACATATCAATGTAGATGCCCAGCAGTTTAAAGGATGTTACCTGTTCTATTGATTTATTATTTAATTTAATTAAGTGACTCTTTGTGTAGTTACTATTAATTGGATGAAATTGCAAAATATATGTTTTGTTTTGATTTAATGTAAGCCTATTTAAATTGAAGTAATGGGATAGTTGATTAAGATTGTGTTGCAAGTTATTTATCATTTCAAGTTCACTGGACTCTGTTGACAGAACTGATATGTCATCAGCAAATTCACAGTGATATGCTGTCAAACAGGTCGATAAATCATTAATATACATTAGAAACAGTAAAGGGCCCAGAACACTTCCCTGTGGAACGCCAAACTTGACATCTAGCTGCGCAGACTCAGACGCTTCAAAAAGAACAAATTGTTTACGGTTTTTTAAATATGTCTTTAACAAATTATGACAGTTTCCACGAATACCGTACTCATATATCTTCTGCAGTAAAAGATCATGGTCTACGCAGTCAAATGCCTTGGTTAGGTCGACAAACAGTGCCATAACCTTGTCATTCGCATCTAGCCTTTTATATATAGTATCTAAAATGGAACATAATGCTGTAGTAGTTGATTTTTTGTTGCGAAAACCATGCTGCGTGGGTGATAATATGTTGAAGCTTTCCAGAAAGTTAACCATACGTTTCAAAATTATTTTCTCAAAAATTTTTGAAAATATGGACAATAGTGAAATTGGACGATAATTTACAATGTCTTTACAATCTCCTTTCTTAAATAAACAAATGATTTTTGAAACTTTCAGAAAATCTGGAAAAACACCTTGAGAAAAACATAAATTTAGCAAGTATGTTAAAGGTCCACATAACTGTTTACTACAATACTTTATAATAGAGGAGGAAAATTCATCATGGCCACTTGAATTAGAATTTTTCAAATTGTTTATTGATTCACTCATTTCACTTTCAGTCACCCTATACAAATAGATTGATTTATCAGTAAAAAAGTTTAAATTTCTTCCATGGCCATCAATATTATCAAAAGATTGTTGTTTGTCATATAATTTTCTAGGAATGTCAGCAAAATATGAATTAAATTGTTCAGCTATGTCCCTTGAATTTGTATACGTAATACCATTATTTATAATACAATTAGTTTTATTTTTTTGATTGGTTTTTATTGTATTATTTATTAGATTCCAGACTGTTTTTGATTTGTTATTAGAATAGATAATTTTGTTGT
Source organism: Pissodes strobi (assembly GCA_016904865.1). Taxonomy (NCBI): domain Eukaryota; kingdom Metazoa; phylum Arthropoda; class Insecta; order Coleoptera; family Curculionidae; genus Pissodes; species Pissodes strobi. The sequence goes on along the minus strand of MU184149.1, from coordinate 128,799 downwards.
CATAGTATTTTCTTTTTGCAGCCCTTAACAAACGCCTATAAATAAGTTTATATTTTTTATAAAATTCCAAAGATGCTAAACCTCTTTTTACCTTTGCATGTAGGTTTTTTAAGTTTTTGGATGATGTTCTTAAACCTAATGTTAACCATTGTTTGCAATTAAAATCTGATTTTCTTTTTCTTACATATCTAAAACTAATATTATAGTAATAATCCAAAGTTCCAATAAAAATAGAAAACATATCATTTATATCACTACCTCCATTGTAGAGTTCTGACCAACATTCAGCTTTTAGAAAATTTAGGAAGGTGTTTTTGTTTTTATTTGAGAAAGATCTTGCTAAGTAAGTTGCATGTGAGATGTCATTAATGTAGGCAAATTCAATTTTTTGAAATGTATGGTCAGATAGTCCATTTTCAGCTACAATACAGGCAATGAGGCTGTCATTAAAATTTGTACAAATATAATCTATGGCTGTAGAAGATATGGCAGTAGTCCTAGTTGGTTCGTTAAAAACGGGGGTTATATTAAAAGAATAAAGTATATCCAAAAGTTCATTTTTTTCATAATTATCTTGAAAAAGATTTATATTAAAGTCACCAACAACAACCAGTCTGCAAAAAGGATACGCTTCACATATACATGACAGACACTGCTCAAACTGATGAAAAAAATCATCCTTTGGTCCCAAAGGTGAACGATATAGGCATAAAATACATACATTTATATAGTTGACACATATCCTAATACAAGCACACTCAAAAACAAACTCAATGCAAAACTTGTGAACGGCATCTACCTGACTAAATTCTAAAGTGTTTTTAGTTAAAATTAATACGCCGCCGTGTTTATTAATTGTTCTATTATAATAATCCGCTATTTTAAAGCCATTGACATTAAGAAAATCAATTTCACTATCCAAACACCAACTTTCAGACAAACATAATAAATCTAAATTTTCTTCTTCCAAAAACACTTCAACCAATTCTATTTTGTTCTTTAGAGATTGGATATTTTGGTGGGCAATTTTGATAGTTTCATAGCAAGCCGGTGACATATCCCTAGCCTGAGATTTATCACTGATCATACTATACTTTATTGGGCCCACAGAATTGCCTGGTGACTGAACATTTTGGTGAATTAAATTAATATTTACACATCGGTTATCCAAATTTCTTTTTAAATGTTTAGCAGTGTCTGATTGTTTATTTGTTAAAAATCCCCATTATAATTCACATTGTTTCTAAATCTGACTAGACGTCTTTTGTAAACAGGGCAATTGGTGTCTCTTGCGGAATGGTTGTTTCCGGGTATTTTCAGTTTTTGACAGTTCGGGCATTTTAAGTTTCTTTCCTCACAGCACTGTGCACTATGCTCACCTCCACATCTAAAACAACAATATTTTCCTGTGCAATATTTTGCTACATGGTCAAAACCACAGCATTTAAAGCACATGGCTAAATTTAAATGTTCTTGAACAAACACGGTAACTAGGTCAAAGTAAACGGTGCCTCTTTTCAGGAAGCATTTGGCGATATTCGGAGATGTTTGCAAAATCCAATTTTCTTTGCTTGGATTTCTACACTGTCGCTTTGTTATTACCTTCATCTTATCCTTTATTGTTGTTTGCAGTACCTCAGTGATATCAGGATTTAATCGCTCTAGCTCCTCTAAAAATTCGTCATCGGAAAAACCTTTTCCAATACCTGTTATCATGATCATTGGGTCAGATGATTGATTTTCCCTAAACTTTATTTTGTCTATGTTTTTTATAGCTTCTTTTAATTTTTCTTGCTGGTTTTTATCATGACTTTCAACTATGATTGCACCGTTTTTGGATTGCCTGATGTTTTTAAAACCGCCTCCTACATCTTTTATGTTTATTTGTTGTTTAAATGACTTGAATGATTCCTGTGGGTTGTCTGTATTGTCCAGATTTATTATCGTCTCGTGTTTTTTTGTTGTTTTTGGCGTTATCCATTCTTCTTTCTTAAAAGTATTTTCCGTGTGCTTTTCCTGTGCTTTGACTTTCCCATTCGCATCTGTAACTTGTGCGTATGATAGTGGGGTTGGTGAAATAAGTTCGCCGTTTTTTGTTTTTAAATTAGTAAGTTGATTTCTAAGTACTAAATTCTCTTTTTCTATTTCCCCAGTTTTAAAAGTTAACATAGTAAAGAGTTTACAGATATCTGCTTGCGCATTCTGTATTATTGTTTGGGAATTTGGAGGTAGGCAAAATTTTTCATTTTCTACATTGCCCTTACTCATGGTGTCGTTGATATTATCCATTATGGAAAAAAAATTACTTATTAATTCTTCAGAGTAAATTTGAGATTTTTCTTCTACCTTTGCTTCCAAGTTAATTATTTCCTTATCATTGCGGTTATCTTCACATTGGCGTTTGTAGCTGTTTTCTTGTTCAGGAGTTGTGTCTGAACGATGTCTTTTATTGTGGTTACCTTCTAAGGTTTGATTTTGTATTTGTTCGTTATCTCTTGGCGGTGTTCTCAAAACAGACTTCGTTGGTTTAAAAATCGAGTCCGAAATCGTTTCGTCGCTAAAACTGAAATTTTCGTATGTACCCGGTATCGGTGTTTTGTCCGAGCACTCCATTGTTTGCTTATCAGTGTTTATTTTGATATCCACTTGAGTTGGAATATTTGTCAACACCGTACCGACCTTGGATCCTATTATTTCCTCGATATCATTTTTTGATAAATTTAGTGTTTCTAAGGAATTACTTCTTTGTTTATACACACTTTTTACACTAATGGGTTTTTTCAACCGGACGGTCGGCTTTCCGTTGCCGTTACTGTTATCCATAACAGAAACCACCAATTAATCTTTTTTAAAAACTCGTAATATGAACGTTTAAACGGGAGCAAACTATATACACGTGTATGCTCAACGTGACATTCACTTGGATGAGGGACCATATACACTTTCTAAGTGAGTTGCAGCAGCAGTACAACTTTGAGGGCATAAAGGAAGTTATCATTGAGCACAAAAAAGCTTACAGAAATGCAATAAAGCAGGCTAAGGTAAGGTTTAATGACAATATTCATTCTCGAATCCTGCAAAAATCATGTGGCAGATAATCAACAGGCAAAGGGGCAATAATGACCCTACTACCATAACACCAGATGATTTTAATACATTCTTTTCTGAAATATCGCATAAGACTGTGAAGGATATGCCATCCAGTGATGGAGACCCATTGGAGTTTGTTGAGGCTGCCACCATTCCCTTTTCATTTGAGGAGGTGTCCTTCAATGAGGTTAGGCATATAATTGATTCACTAAAGAACAAGGGTAGCTGTGATATATATGGTTTTAACGTAAAATTAATAAAAACTGCAAAGAACTGCATTTTGCTTATAAAGCAATGCATAAGTACTGGTGTTTTTCCCAATCGTCTCAAGGAGGCCATGGTTAGGCCTATTTTTAAAAAAAGGAGACCCTACTGTTCCCAACAACTACAGACCAATATCCTTGCTACCAATACTATCCAAGGTAATTGAGAAGTGTATGGCTATGCAAATAGTCAAGCACATTGAGAAAAATAATCTGTTCACAGATTGTCAGTGGGGTTCCGACATGGCAGGAACACATCTCTTGCAATTCTGAATTTGGTCTCGGGCATATTGAATGTATGACTCGGTTCTCTTTTGTGATCTTAGCAAGGCTTTTGACTGTGTTGACCATGATATCCTGCTTAAAAAGATTTGTCATAACAAATTTTCAGGTAATAGTATTAAACTGCTTAAATCATACCTTGAGTACAGGTACCAGGTGGTGAGGGTTGCAGGGGAGGAATCAGCAAGGAGCAAAATCGAGATTGGAGTACCTCAGGGATCAATTCTAGGGCCCATGCTACAACGATTTGCCTTCTAATATCCAAGGAGAAAAATATACACTCTTTGCTGATGTGTCCTTTGCTGCTGATTCTCTGGACGGTTCTTTGGCGGGATCCATGGCGGCACAGTGGAGAGCTGAAAACTGATTTTGCTCCAACAAACTTCTGTTGAATAAGGAAAAAACAGGCCGAGTCGTCTTCTCGATGCGAGAGATGGCAGTTTCCAACCAGGAAGATGTGAGCTTTTTGGGGGTTGTGGTGGACCCAAGATTGCAATGGGGGAGGCACATTAATGCACTGACGGGAAGGCTTACCAAGTCGCTTTATCTCCTTCGTACCATTTCACGCAGTGTGTCTACTGGTGTGCTGAGGAGTGCTTTTTTGCCATCTTTCAGTCCCGGATTACATATGCAATACTTGCGTGGGGGCATTCGGCGGACGCACACAGGGTTTTTGGTTTGCAGAGGAGGGCTGTAAGAGTGGTGAGCGGGCTGGCATATAGGGATGACTGTCGGAATGTCTTTGTTCGGATGGGTCTTTTGACTGCCATCTTTGTACATGTTGGAGTGTCTTGTCTATGTTAAGAGCAACATCGATCAGTATCAGACTCATGAGGACATACACGAACACAACACAAGGAATAGGCAAGACATGGTCCCTGCATACTGGCGTCTAAGGCGGTGTCAGGATGGTACGGGATATTGGGCAATAAAACTTTACAATGCCTTGCCACAGGTAGTAAAGAATCTTCCCAATCAAATCTTTAAAAGGAAAATTAAGACCTTTCTTGCTAAAAACGCGTTTTATACATTCAATGAATATTTTAATTCAAATTTTAATGTGTTGTGATTTATTAAGTCTCGTCGACAGTTTTTAACTATAGGTATTTATATTTAAGTTTTATGAAATTAGTTTTTAGGATGTTCATAAAATTTTACTTACCTTCAATTAGTTTTAGTTTAATGTTACTGTAATTTGTGACTATTTTAGAACACTTTTTTTTGTGTAGATGTATTGACGTATCTAACACTTGTGACTGGCATGAATAACCTATTTGTATTTGTACCAACAAACCTAAAAGTATCTGGAAAATTATAAACAACAACCGAGGAGGCAGGAACCATCGGGGACCTTGTGGGCAAATCATCCCAAACCAGTTTAACCAGTTTTGCTCAGACGTGGCAGAGGGTTTAGTTAGGGGTGCACAGTACTCTATAGAGGATGTTCCCTTCCGGCTGGACCCTCAACCTCGGTCACATTTCGAATTTGGGGAGGTGAGCTTTATTGAAGATAGAGGAGTTGTAATGGGCTTAAAAAACAAAGATGTACGAGATGTTTTTGGTTTATCTGTTAAATTTATTAGGGTCATCAAGGACCTCATTGTAGTACCACTGACAAGACTTATAACCCTTTGCTTGAAGGAGCGTATTTTCCCTTCCTGTCTTAAACAAGCCATTGTGATTCCCATCTTTAAGAAAGGAGAAAGACGGATGTCTCTAACTATCGTCCGATAGGAAGCCTTTATATGATGACCCAATAGACTTCTTGACTAATGAATGTTTTTGTCTGTTAGTTTCGTGTTGTTGCATACTTTTTTTTAACCTGTTTTAATATTTTATTAATCTTTAGTGTATTTTAAATTATTTCTTTGAGTGTTGAGTAATCTTAAGAACTGTTTTATACTTGATCTTAAGACTTCTTAATGTGATGACAATTTTTTTGACCTTATTTGGTGCTAGAATCGATAAATGATTTGATTTGACACTATATAGAAGAGATAAAGAAATAAAAATTTAAAACAGCTTAAACATGGACCAACATGTTTGCTATTAAAATGAAGACACAAGATTAAATAAACTAAAACGTATGATTAAAACCTTAAGTGCAGGCATAATAGATAAACGTAAAATATAACATAAACATAAAAATAAAATGTAAAGGAAGACAGTCAGATCAGTAAAGTAATTAAAAACCTCTAAAGTAAGTTAAAAACCAACAACAAAACGATCATTTATTTCACAGAGCATCCCCAAAGAATTTCTCATCACAATAGTGTGTTTTTGCTAAGAGTAACTACCTTAAAGCCCCTTTAAGTATATTAAATATGAATATATTAAAATTTGCCTAACCAATGAGAAATGAAATTATTAATCAGCTTCACACTTTTACATCACTCTATAATTGAGGAGTAGAATCGTTGTCGGATAAGTGCCTAAATTCTAGCTTTGAGCTTTATACGGACTGTTGAAAAAGTTATTAATGTTTTTATTCTGTAAAATAGCACTTTGCCTATATACCTATTGATTCCAGTCTTCAGTTATTTTTAATGGTTTGGATATATCTTTTATATTTTGAATTACTTCAAGAATAAATATCGCTGTAAGCTCGTTTTTACTATCCTACCGTACTTACCGTCATAATAGTGTGACCTCCAGATGATAAGCCTCACATTACAGTTAACGACGCACTATTTCAAATTAAAAACCACCAAGCTATCAATTTTATTTGGAGGCGTTTTGAAATTGCAGTAATTTCGTAATCATTAAACAAAATTACAAAACCAGATAGGTCATAATATTTGACTTATATTTTTCAATATGCACGTGGGATTTTTTAAATTATTCTTTGATTATAGACAACTGATTATTGAAATTTTGTACCGTCTTTGGATAAAACTCATAAAGATGGAGGTTGAAGATGTGATGCCCTAAAAAAGCAGTGACGCATAACAAAATAAAATGGGTATAAGTTTGTTTTTTTTTTAAGTGAAGGCTCAACCAGGCTGATCTCTGCACAATTTTTAAGTAATATTGGTGGTATTTCATCAATGCTTGGGCTGGAATCCTTTTTCGATTCTTTGATTGCATCTTCTATTTTAGTTGCTTCTAGTTTAGGTTTTGTTCATATGATTGTCTTGCATTCTTTATTGATAATTTTAGGTTGTTGTTATGCACTCAGTGAATAAGTTGATGGAAATTTTACTGCATGTATGTTTCAAGGACGTCTCTCTTCATCTTGTCCAAGTAGCGACATACCAGGCACGTCAATTTCTCTGTAGTTGAAATCACCAAACAAGATAATACTCTTGTTTCTAATTGAGGCATTTTCTAGGGTTTCCAGTAATATGTTGTCTTCCACCAAACCAACATTTCCAGGTCTGTATATACATCTCAGGACAATGGCACTTTGCCTATTTGTATGTCAATCCGGACACGGTCTTGCTGTTGTCATTGTTATATCTGGTGCTGACTGAAGCACTCACTTTGAGGTTTTCATAACTATTACAAACATATATGATGACCCCTCCACCTTTTTGACGCACTCGGTAAGTTTGAAAATGTGTATAGCCAGGAAGGGCAAGTAGTGTTTTGTTATTACCATTTGGTAGTAAAAATTAAGGGTAATTTAACTGAAATGTGTTGAATCGGTGAAACATAATATCACAAATATGCATTGCTTGACAAATACTCAAATACATTATGTCAATGCTTTTTTCCAAGAATTCTATTTTAGGTTAGTTTACTGCTTATCATATTAAGCCCCCTTAACTGATCGCTCTGCTGTAGATACCTATTAATGTCCATATATTACCTATATGGAATATATTTGGAGAAAAACTAAATTTTGTTAAAACTTAGAAATCAATCTTTCGGACAAGAATTGATAGCATAATTACCAGCAAAAATGGTTTAGTATAATATACAAATTTGAGGCTTGAATTCTAACTAGTATTGGGGATAAAAAAATACTTACTCGATAGGGTGACGGTGACTGTTGTGGTCGGATTCGGGCAGCTTTGCCATTGAACAAGATCTCAGACTCTCGTGGTTGTTCCATAACAAATTAATGCAAATAGTAAAATGGGCAATTAAAACCAAAAATCTTGTAGGTATCAAACCAGCACTCTTATACATATTATTTCCTTGTGGCCTCAATTCACCACATCACCAGTTTCCTAAATTAAAACATATTAAAACCGAGATTAGAACGTTATATCGCTCACTGATAATAGATATTCCTATCACTAATATTTTAATTCCTGTGTGATTAACCATTTCCTTACCTTCCTTTATTCAAATTGCCAAAATCATCCGATCCATAGTAAATAAACAAAATTTTAAATTATAGGTTGTCAGGAAAATAAAAGGTGGGGATACTGGGGACAAAGAGTATATAACCACCGCTCTCTGCTGGGGATTGGGACACGGCCACCTGGTGGCCGTGATTGGGATGGGGATGACAAATGTCTACCTACAGAAGTACAGAAGGCGCGTTCGGGATGCTCACGCCATTCACTCCGTGCATACCTAAAATGCTCCAGCCGTTCGGGTAAAGCTTTTCGTGCAAATGGAGTAGCTCTTTCAGCGTTCGACTATTACGGAGTGGGGTAAAAAGAGTTTACTCCAAAAGTTCCACCTCGCAGAAGGAAGATTTTGGAGTGACCGTGACCCTGCGTAGTTTGAGAATCGAGCGAGAAGTGTCATTTTAGATTTTCATTTTGTGTCTTGAGAATTTGAATTTTGTTTGGGTCATATGCACAAATTTTGTGGCCATGTGTAGTCCATGATTATAAAAATATGGAAATAAGTAAATATCCGCATTGTCCTGTTGTAGACGAGGTAACCCCGTTATATTTGATGGGTCACAGGTACTACGTAACAAAACATTAATAAAATTGTAATTGAGCAAACATTGTGTCAAAATTCTCTTAAAAACCCCTTTTCCTAAAAATTAAAATTGAAAACAGAAAACAGCTGTCTCGAATCCGTCAGTAATCTGTCGTTCCCAGGTCCAACAACTCCGAACCGTTCGACTTACATATTGACTCCATACGCTCCAAGATCACGTGCAAGAAAATCCACTCGTACTCCACTCCAACTCCATTTTAATACCCGAACCCAGCTAGAATTGTGAGCCTTCACGCATGTGTACGTGCTAATTCATATATTTTTCAAAATTGATTTTTCTTGATTTTGGGCATGGGCATTGCATTGGGTTAGTATTGTTTGATTGCGCCTCCGGAGCGAGCGGAGGCAATGATAGGTGGCCTTGGCGGAGGGCCATACGTGGAATGCATAGAAATGGAGTCCTATTTCTATGGTGGAATGAAATAACTGAAATATTCAAATGGCAACACTGAGCTGCTGCGAAATGCGCAGGTCCCAAGGTCGCAAATTTGCTGTAGGTAGACTCGAGTGTTGGATGAATAAAGTTGCATTTACATTCAATTTGAAGTCAAATTCAAGCTAACCCTTATCTATAGGTGCTTTTCTTTCACCTGCACTAAGTACACCTTTTGCACCAACCCTTTTTCTTTCTCCGGTGCACTTGCACTGAGTGCCATTTAGTGCAGCACTTTCTCCACCGACTATTTTGATGGTGTAAGTTGGTGCAGCATGGTGGGACAATGGCGAACTGGCGGAAAAATAGTAAACAAATCAAAATTCAAAACTTAACCTGCAATTTTCTTAGGCTGTTGCCTGTTGCTGCCCAAGGCCCAAGACAATTTTGTAAGAAAATCATGAAAAAGGCAATAATGCTTTGCGATCACAACGGTGAACGGCTGAGGAACAATACAGACCCTACTTTGCTTTTATTTATGGATGGTAAGTACCAGTGTCAAAATAAATAAATAATTCTATACTAATTGACAACATGAGATGGCTTTTTCTTTCGCTGCTGCACCATTATTTGGTGGAGCTACACTGACGTACACCAAGTGCAGTTGGTGTAGATGAAAGAAAAACACCTAATGTTGGATGACGGTGACGGCAAGTGTCAACTGTGCTGCTTTCATTCCGTCAGCATACAGAATCAAACGTGCTGTTGCCATTAGAAAATCTAAATTATATTAAAACTGCTATTATTGGAAGAAAAAACAATCATCTTTAAAAATAATTTTATTAAACAAAAATGAACCAACAACCAATATGTATAACGAATATCTTAAGAATGCATCTCTAACTATTAATTCTAATGCATCTTTTCTGCCGCTCATTTTTAAAACTGATTTTTCTTGATTTTTGACCTTACCTTGGGTTAGTATTGTTTGGTTGTGCCTCCAGAGCGATATTTAGAGCTAGGCCTAGCACAGCACCTAATGAGCCTTCAGTTTACAAATGTTTTTCCGGTTCGAAGTTCAATTCCTGCAGATTTTTTAAAAACAACTTTAAGGTTCTTGTAAAAAGTATTTTTGATGTGTAAACATCTTACGCGGCGGTATGAGGGTAAATCTCGGCAAATGGGACGGAAATGTGGGGACGGAATGTGTAAACCGATTGTGACATTATAAGCCGTGCGCATTGAGGAGTAAGCTAATCCAGGACGGTCGTGAAGGATTTTTATACAATTTTGCCATTTAAAATCGTTTTTAAACTGATTTTAGACGATAAAAAAGCATAATTATATCACAGAAGAATACACAATTCTTCTGTGATTATATTTTAAATTAAACGAACCGTCAAAAGTATTATTCAGATGCCCAGACTTTTAAAACAATATTCAGTCATGGCCCTCTTCTAAAATTTGCAAGGTTTGGTTTTTTTAATGGACGGTTGAATTGAAACTGAATTTTCGCTTCAAAAACCACGACAAATTCGTCCGAAGCCACGGCTATCGTCCTAAAAAAAAGTCCGAATTTTCGGATTTTTATACAATTTTGCCATTTAAATTTTAAACGGATTTTAGACGATAAAAAAGCATATTATTATTTTAAATTAAACGAACTGTCAAAAGTATTATTCAGATGCCCAGACGTTTAAAACAATAATGAGTCATAGCCCTCTTCTAAAATTTGCAAAATTTGGTTATTGACTTTCCCAAATCAAAGGATGAGAGCTGGTAGTGAATAAGCTGTGTAGATGTTCGTGTCGAATTTGTGCAGTGAATTAATCCACTCCGAAGCTGCCATAAATATCCTAACTAATATTATAAATGCGAATGTGTTTGTTTGTTTGTTTCTTACGCTTTCACGCATAAACTGTTCCGATCATCATGAAATTTTGTACAGATATTTTCAAGAGTATAGTAAAGAACATAGGACACTTTTAGCTTTTACCCGCGGCTTCGCTCGCGTTGATTTTTACGGTTAATTTTAATCCTATTTTCTATTTTCTTGAGGTTACATTTGTAAAAAGTTTTTTTCTTGATTTTGGGCATGTCTTGGGTTAGTTTTGGTTAGTTTTTGTTCGTTGCGCCTCTGTAGCGAGCGGAGGGCTATGCGTGAAGTGTAATATTAGACATTCTAATGTAAGCGTTACAAATATAACGCACGTCAGGCGGTATCTGGGACGAGAATGTGTTTTGTAGGCTGTCTGTAACCGTTAGTATAAAACGTGTTCTTTCTAACGCCTGGCAACCAATTCCAAATAAGTGGTTGTCTATATTCTGGCGTCACGCAGCCTAAGGTGGCATTAGATTTTCATGTCGATATAGGATATGTTTACACATCAGTGTCTCGAGTACTAGCAGACCCGCCCAATTTTTTTTATTTTACCGTTCTGTTGATGACTACAGCTTAAAAACATAAAAGTTAAAACGAATAAGGTATTCTATATTGAATTGTGAAAGAAAGTGGCAACAGTATTTTATGGCACATTCAACCGACATTTTATTCTCATTCGTCATTAAGAAAACACTGACTTTGCAGGATTGCACGGGCAAATACAAAAAAAAGCGTGTGCACTATGTGCGCATATCTGAAGTGAAACTTCGTAAACTTAAACGCCCTAGCCTTATACATATCGTAACGAATTTGTTTAAAAAGCAGTTTTTTTTTAAATATACTACCCAATTAACATAAAGGGAAGTCTTAAATAAAAAAAAAATATTCTTCATAAAAGTTTCGCCTATGTCTTGACAAGGTAATAGAGCAAATTCCATATTTTTTGCTTGTAAACTAACAAAGATATCACAATAAAACATCGTGACCGTTTTTCGTTCCCTCTCCCCGTGTGCCCGTGTCGCGACCTTCAAATTTTACTCCCGGCGCGCGTTTGAAGTTTCACTTCAATAACCGTTTTTCTATGGATGAGTAAGGACATTTCTACAATCTACCGAATTTTGCTGTAAACTACCTAAAATTCACGATCGTGTTTACCGATAAAACATGGGCTCGCCCTGGCAACACTGCAATCATTGCAGTGTTGACTGTTGAGGGGATCTTGAGTTGAAGAAGAGAAGAAGTGACCAGTGACAGTTGGTTAAAAGTTTTAAAGAACAAAGTGCAAATTTATGGTAATATACAAGCCTTTAATTATAAGACGTCGTGTTTTCTGGTATACTTTTCTACTAGAACACTGTCCAATCCAAAGAACATCGTAAAATCCACCGATTACATCGATTTTGAACTAAAACATGAATCAATATTTACTATTTTCCCGCCATTCGCCGGAACTGACACTTGCCACTTGTGTCTTTGAGGTTAACTTGATTACTCTTCCTCTTTTTCTCGGCCCGGTCCGCTGGCCTGATCCTTGGAGAGGGGCAGAGTTTTGTGTGGCTCCGGCGCTGCCGCCTTGCTTGGCTTTTCTTGCCGAACTGAGTAAGCGGAGGGGCCGAGTAGGTTGGCTGTGCCGATGTTGCGTTGGATTACGCTCTTGAGGGGTTTTTGCTTACGCTTTACGATCTTCGAATCAATATATTATTTGATAGGCCTGCTCTTTACAATAGTAATTAGTAAAGGTCGCACAGAGCGGAATTGCTCAATTTTTCTAGTCGCCGGGGACGTATCCCCGGCAACATTATGCCCATTATGGGCGAACCAACTGATGACGAAGACACTATGTCAAATATATCGATGGAGTCCGTCTCCGACAGGAAACTCTCCGACGATTCGCTCCGTAAAATACGTAGCAAATCTAAATCATTCGCAGAAGTCTGCGTCCAGTGCCGCCTGGACTACGAAAGTATGAGAGATTACGCAAATCTCAGCAGTAATGACTCTACCAGACTGGCCTCTAAAGTTCGCCAACACTTCAGAGACTCCCATCCCTTCTTGAGGAGCAAAAAACCCGCAGTATCTAGGATAGATACAGGCAAAAAGAAGGCCAGTCCGACTAGCCTACAGGGCTCTGACTCGACAAAAAAGCTGAAGGTCAACCAAGGTGACCGACAGCAACAACAAAAAACTAAAGACGACAATTCTTCCATGGAGACAGACAAATCGGCCAATATCCCTGCAAACAACCCCAAAATCATGGGCCCACCGCCAATTCCGATAACAACTTCTGCTACCCTGGTAAGCGAAAATAATAAAGACAGCTTTAAAACGCCCTTTAGGCACATTCCATTTAGGAAGAACTTCAAAATTGTGCAACTCGATATGGGTCAACCCCCCGTGACCACATCAAACCAATATCAACCCCTCCAAGATATTGACACTGATGAGGAAGACACAGTGAGTGTCGCATCAACCACCGCCTCCACGGGGGTCAAACGCAAAATCTCTGCAAACAAACAGAACAAACCAACCCCTAAGCCAAAAATACTACCCCCGCCCCCGGTAGTCATTAAAGGCCGCCCTGCTGACCACAGGGAACTAAGACACGACCTGAAAGCGCTGCGTATCACAAAATACCAGCTAAAATATACAAAGAACAGCGTTATAGTGTACTGCGAAAATGCTATAGACTCGCATACATTAAAACGGGCACTCGACCAGGAGCAAACGGATTACCACTCCTACGCCGAGACAAGCGAAAAAACCAGAGCATTTGTACTGCGAGGACTTGATGACAACATCAAACCCCAAGAGATATCGGAGGCACTCAAAGGCGAGTATAGCATTACAGCACGAAACATATTTGAGATGAAGAAAACACGACAACCGATGTACCTAGTAATTTTAGGGACAGACTACACGGTCAGAAGACTAAACAATGAGCTAAGAACCCTTATGCATGTCCGTATATCATGGGAGGCAAGGCGATCCGGCATACCCGTACTGCAATGCAAAAACTGCCAGCAGTACGGGCACGCCAAGACATACTGTAAACGTAAGATTGCATGAAGCAAGTGTTCGGGGCCCCATGACATCACGCAATGTACGAACGACCACCAAAAATGTGCAAACTGCGGCGGACCTCATCGATCTATCGATGAGGAATGCCCAGTGTATATTTACAAGCTAAACATAATAGAAAACGCAACAACAAGAACTAAACAGGCTCCCAAGCAAACCTTCAAGCCCGCGCCTCCGCCAGCCAACCCTGTCTGGCGCGACAACACGACTAGAGTAGCAGACGGCTCACGGAGCCAAGGGCTAAACAATGCCCAACGACCCGATGAGTTACACAAACAATTCCCACCATTACGCAACCCCAACGCCCGGCTCACCAAGGAGAATATAGCTAAACAAAATGTTACACAGGTTATTGGTATTGCCCGTGGTAGCTCTGCTCACATAAATCACAATCAACATACAACATAATAATAATCAGCATGAAAACTTAACTAATACATTGTCTAATCTCAATGATGTAGTAGCTAGGATTAATAGCCTGGTAAATCTAGAGCAATTATTCCTAGCACTCGATCATTATTCGAACATGTTAGAAGCGTGTCGGGGCGACAAAGCTGAAATTGTACAGGCCTCGATTCGCTTCTTTTCGTTCGAATATTCCCAATTCGGCATATAATGCTAAACGTCGCAAGTTGGAACTGTCACGGCATCAGGTCCAAAATGGGCGAATTTCGTAATTTTATGCAAACTTCCAATTTTCAGATTGTTTTCCTCAACGAAACAAATCTATTTCCTAATTTTACGTTCAAGATTAGGAACTATAATATCGAGATATTTGATAGGCCCGATCGAGCCGGAGGAGGCGTGGCATGCCTCATACACAAAACTCTGCGCTATCGGCGCGTATATAACGTGCACACCGCAATCGAAAACGTCAGTATTGAACTGAAGAGCGGACTGCGTGTATGTGGCTGCTACGCGCCCCCGGCTCTCCGCCTCACAGAAAACGACCTCCTTGTATTATTACCACAAAACAGAGTATCCCTGCTGATAGGGGACTTGAACGCCACGCACGCCGACTGGGGCGGCGTAACTAACAGCAGGGGTAGATTATTTAAGGGGATAATCGAAAATAATCTGGAAATGTCCTATCACAGAACTCCAAATCCTACATATCTTCGTAGTGACTCTTTCCTGGATGTTGCTATTACTCGGGGAGCGATAAGAACTACTCAACTGTTAGAAATCAATACCTTAAACTCGGATCATCTCCCGATCAAGATTAACCTGTATCATAGGGTCTCCATGACGAGTGACACCGTCGTATCCTACAGGAATGTTGATTGGAGGATGTTCCGAGCAAGGTTGAACGAGTTGACAGTCGTCCCGGAGCAAATAGAAACAATCCAGGAATTAGAGAATGAAGTAAACACACTTACTTCAAATATCCAGCGCATCCGTGATGCAATGTGCCCTAGGGTTACCGCAGCATCCACCCTAGGACAGAATCACTCCCTGATCACATCCTTGAATTCATTTCACTTAGAAACCGTGTTCGACGCCGATGGCAGAGAAACCGGACACAAATGGGATCCGCTCGCATCAATGCGCTGACGGAGGAGATCAGGATTAAAATACGGGATCACCGTAGTCAAGCATGGCTTGACTACATTAACACAATAAACAGGGAAGGAAGTGGAGGTAGTACGCCGATGCCCGTGATCAAACACCGTGGCGTAGACATGGTGAACGATCAGGGAAAAGCGGAGGCCTTCGGGGATTACTTGGAGGGCGTCTGCAGCGAGTCGCCTGACACTCTCCCTGAACAAACCCAATACAGTCAAGCTGTAAGAACCTTCCTGCAGCAAAAATATCCAATTCCTCCGTCAGTAATTGATAAGATGAGAGTCACTCCGGCGGAACTCCGCAAAGCTCTCTGCCGTTTGCCGAGAAATAAAGCTCCCGGCCCGGATATCATACCGAACATAGTCCTGAAAAATCTACCTAAAAAGTCACTTATCCACCTATTGCACATACTTATTGCGGTAATCAGGCTACAACATTTCCCTACCCCCTGGAAAGCAGCGTGCGTTATCCATTTCCTGAAACCAGGAAAAGATCCTTCACTTACGGCATCATACCGGCCGATATCTTTATTGAACACCCTCGGCAAGGTGGCTGAAAGGCTAATCTTGCCGAGGGCCAACGGAGTTGTCGAAAAACTCGGCATCATACCCCCGGAGCAGTTCGGTTTTCGCGGCCGGCATGGCACTGTCATGCTCGCCGCGAAAATCTCATCTGACATCTACGATGCATTTAACAGCAGGCAATCAACTGTGGCCCTATTCCTGGATATCGAGAAGGCGTTCGACAGGGTATGGCACGAGGGGTTGATATATAAGCTTCTAGCTAACCACGGCATACCGTCACATCTAGTCTCCCTTATTGGATCATACCTTGCCGAACGCACTTTCGTGACCAGAGTAGGAACACACACGTCTGCTAGCAGGAGACTGCTAGCAGGTGTGCCACAGGGCACTGTACTTTCGCCGCTGCTTTTCAACCTTTATATTGCAGACATCCCGTCACATCCCGAAACCCATACCGCCCTTTCTACTGACGACACGGCAATTTATTTCTCGGATCCCATCGCCAAGGTGGCGAAGTCAAGGTTAGGTGATCATATGAATATGATCATACCATATTATCAAAGGTGGAAGATCTGCCTAAATGCCAGTAAAACTGAACTTGCTGTTATTACTCGCAAGATAAAAAAAATACTGATATTGCGCCTCTCGCAATAGGGAACACACAAATCTTTCCCAAACAAAAAATAAAATACCTAGGATTTACATTCGACAATAAGCTAAACTTTAGTAAACATATTGCAGCCATAATTTCAAAAAATGAAGGCATCAAAAAAGGTCTAAGCTTACTGGTGACAGGACGGTCATTTCTAAGCCCTACGAATAAAATTATTTTATATAAGTCAGTCATACGTCCTGCGCTACTATATGGTGCCCCGGTGTGGTGCTCGGTGGCCAGAACACACTTACGTAAACTTCAGATCCTGCAAAATAGATACCTGAGAGCGGCGTTCTCCCTTACTCTGCGTGATCGAGTCCGAACTTGGGACCTGCATGCATGGGCTAGAGTTGAATATGTCGAGGAATACATCGACAACCGTGCATGCAAGTTCTACGAGCACCAGATTAAGGGATCGCCACTAACAGCAAACATCGCTGACAGGAGATACGACCCCGAGTATCGCACCCCCACGGCACTATATATAGATTAACGTCAATGATCTATAAGCAGCAAAGACCCCCTTAGCCTAAACACGTCATTTTTACATAAACATAACAACCCTTAACAACATCCTACTTTCTAATAGCTTTCCAATCAATTTCTAACATTCTCCTAAATTCACAAGTATCAGGAGAGCAGGAGTGCATAGCCTTTGCGGGCAATGCATGAGCCTGCCTTCTGATTGGCCAGCCGACCATGTTCGGACATGGGGGCGGGGCCTGTTAAAGGTACTACGCCGCATATAAATATGCAGCAGCACCTAATATACCTTACTTGACTTCCAACCACCGAAGCATCCATACTCCGTAGCCTGAACCGTCCGACTCGTCTCTTATCCCTTGATGTAATGATATAATACTGGAACTGACTTGTGAAGCACAAGTCATTAGATCTTGTATATATTCTGTATATACATTGTATATAATTCTGTAAATAGATATATGTTGTACATAGTGTATTGTCCTTAGTATTATGAGCGCCTGCTCCAAATGAGCAGTTGAAGCAAGGTTTTTGCAAAGTTTTCCTTGCATAATCACCAGGCAGCAATATATCACGCTTAATACTGTACTAACCAGCCTTCCAGCTTCGGCCAATACAGTAATTGAGCGACATTGAAGGGTCTAACCCACGTAATGAGCACACCACCGTCACTACTACTGCCCTTAGATTAAGAAGGATTAGATCAACCCCCTATGGGTGCCATAATCGGTTGGCCATGGCGTTGGACGAACAACGCCTGGCATAAACAACTGATAACATTTGGTTATATATTACCTAAGGCATGCATAGTTCTAAGATTTGTAGTTGTCATCTTATCAATATTCAAATAAATTATCAGTCAGTCAGACTGTTGAGGGTATCATAAACCACTGAAGTGGTATAAACTGTTGTATCAGCTTAGCTTGTGATAGTACTTTTTTTTAATCTTATCAATATTTTATTTATGACTGCACTACTGCAGGTTCTGTTACAGTTACGTCGTATAGTTTGGGTTAGTAGTTGTATAGTTTTCAAGTTTTAAACAAAGGTATAGTAATTCAGGTTCTGGTGTCATATAAGCACCGTCGATTTTGAAGCTTTTTTTGGGTTCTATGAAAAGATTACATCAAATGGGACACATTAACGCAAAAAAATTTGCGGATCAAGCACATTTTCGCAAAATAAATTGAAAATAAAAATTAAAATTTAACATACATTTTTTCCTAATAAACACAATTCCAGTACACTTTGTCCTGAAGTATGGTCGCAGAAGGTTAATAATAACATAATATAAAGCTTCTTTTCTTAAAAATTGCAAATAAAACTGTTTTTTGCACTTTAAAACGATAATATAATATTTAGGAGATATACGTCAACATGACTATTTCTTAAATCATAACTGTTGGCTTAGCCAAGGTCACCTATTGTAGTATAGGTGGCCTTGGCTTAGCACGGCTCAGCTGGCTAGAGTACGGGTAGATGTTGCCAAGTGTAATTTCTATTTGGTTCTAAAATATAACAGCCTCGTGTCTCGCGTTGAATATGTTTCAAAAGTACTGTGGGACGAAAATTTCTTATAAATAATGATTCTTAATGGCTTTGTTTAATAAAATAACAGCCTCGTGTCTCGCGTTGAATATGTTTCAAAAGTACTGTGGGACGAAAACTTCTTATAAATAATGATTCTTAATGGCTTTGTTTAATAAAATAACAATATATGATTTACTAGAATTAGATGTTACAATAGAAGTGGGTCACTTTTAATAATAAGTCATATATAAACTAATTTATTTAGTTTATTGAAATAGATACAAATTTAAAAGGTCATTTGGATTAGTTTAAGAGAGTATCACGCGTAGTGCGTTTGTTTTGTTACTTTGGGTTAATTTTGATTTTGTGATGGGCGGGGTTGGTCAAGAGCGTAGCGCGCTCGTCTCAATGCGCTTGTTTGGCTAATTAAAGTGAGTTTCGACTATTTTTGCTTCATCTGGAATACGGTTATGGTTAATTAGGGTCAGTTTTGGTTAGTATAGATTAGTTTTGGTTAGTCTGGGCTGGTTTTGCTTAGTTTGAGATAGCGAAGAGAAAAGCGCGCGTAGCGCGCTTGCCATTTTACTTTGGTTAATTAAGGTTAGTCTGGGTTAGTTTTGGTTAGTATGGGTTAGTTTTGGTTAGCTTTGGTTAGTTTGGGTTAGTTTTGGTTAGTATGGGTTAATTTTTGATTAGTCTGGGTTGGTTTTGCTTAGTTTGGAATAGCGAAGAGACAAGCGCGCGTAGCGCGTTCGTCTCTTTACTTTGATTAATTAGGGTTAGTTTGGGTTAGTTTAGGTTAGCTTTGGTTAGTATGGGTTGGTTCTGGTCAGTCTTGGTTGGATTTGCTTAGTTTGGGATAGCGAATATAAGAGCGCGCATAGCGCGCTTATCTTTTTACTTTGGTTAGTTAGGGTTAGTCTGGGTTAATTTTGGTTAGTATGGGTTAGTTTTGGTTAGTCTGGGTTAACTTGGATTAGTTTGGGTTAGTACTGGTTAGTTTTGGTTAGGCTCGTTTGGTTTTGCTTAGTTTGGAATAGCAAAGAGACAAGTGCGCGTAGCGCGCTTGTCTCTTTACCTTGGTTAATTAGAGTTAGTCTGGGTTAGTTTTGGTTAGTTTGGATTAGTGTGGGTTGGTTTTGGTTAGTTTGGGTTAGTGTTGGTTAGTTTGGGTTAGTGTTGGTTATTTTGGGTCAGCTGTGGTTGATTTACTGACGTGCGTAGCGCGCTTGTCTCTTTAAATTATTTCATTTTATGACAAATGTACTTGGTCTAAGACATTTACTGGGAAATGGACAAATTGAGTCAACTGTGTACCGTTAGTAAACTTTTATTACTTATATGTATATACATGTATGGCTAAACAGCCAGGGTTAATTTTGCTTAGTATGGGTTACTTTTGGTCAATCTGGGTTAGTTTGGGTTAGTTTACGTTAGTCTGGACTAGTTTTGGTTAGATTGCATTAGTCTGAATTAGTTTTGGTTAGTTTGGGTTAGTTAAGAGACAAATGGGAGCTTATTTGGTTAGTCTGAGGCATATAGGGAACAAGCGCGCGGTGGGCGCTTGTTTAGTTACTTTCACAAGTTTTTATTCTACTTCATGAAACATGCTCCTGGACTTGGCAATTTGCTTACTTGAAAATCAAGAAGGTTAGCCAAGTCTGACAACATTGCAAGTAAATTGTCATCATTATCGTCACATTGGGAGAATTTTCGCATTTAAATGTCACTCATTTATAAAATTTCTTTTTCAATTTTTGGCGTCAAAAGTGTTTCATCCTCAAATTTTTTTGCATTAATGTGTTCCATTTGATGTAATCTTTCCATTGAAACCAAAAAAATCTTTAAAATCGACAGCGCTTATACGACACCAGACCCGTAATTCATTTTATTATTAAATATTAAAGGTATTGAACGTACACTAAATTTGAAGTTGAGTTCTTGTTCTTGTGGCAGACACCCAGTTTATAATTTTTTACTCATCAGTTATCATTAAGTTAATGAAGCTTACCTTCAGTTAGTAAGATAAAGATAAATAACTTATTGATGTGTAAACATTTTTAGGCGGCGGTATGAGGGTAAATCTCGGCAAAAGGGACGGAATGTGCAAACGCGATATGACAGTGTAGCATTTTCAAATTTTGGCATGAACAAATGCTACTGCTTTGCTGATTTATATTTATTTTTATTTACAAACACAATTTAGTTTGGATTATTCCAATATAGGTACAGTGTATGAAGTACATTACCTTGTTTTGTTTTGAAAGTTATTGAATATACTTTCTATATTTACATTTATGATGTATTAGATACCCATGACATGATCATAACAACAAGACTGATTTTTATCCCTTGTAGAATCGTAGGTACTTGACTAGGTTCGGAAACCTCTTTTAAAAGTTCTGGTTGTGTAATCCAATTCGCTAGGCGATTAACTGCTTTGATTTAATACTTGAGCTATCTAAAAGTTAATAAAATCTGCAAATGTAACCTCGGATAGGTTTATTATTTTCAATCAATTGTTAGCGGTACCTACCTCAAACAATTTGGAGATCATAAAAGTCATCTAATGTATATTATAATTCGTTTATCTAATTGTGTTTTGGTGTATTGTTTCCTTTTTGTTTTATTCATCTTTCGAAGAGATTAGGTGTTTTCATTTCTTGTGTCAAAATGTCCATTCACCTATCAGTCATACCCATTGAAATGCATGTAAACAAACACATGCATTTCAATGGTCATACCATATGATTTTGACAGTTAAGCTAGACAGGGCACGGCCACCTATACGACAAGGCCAGGAAGCAGGCGGTTTTAGGCAAGGATGAGTCATCACACGTCGACCGAATACCAAATTGATGGTCGACTTATTTGTTTACATTAATATTTTTCACTCAGTTTTTCATTTATTTAATTATTTTATAACGTGTAGATATTATAATTATTATATTTCGAAACGGTTTCTTGTGGGAGATTCCAAGTAAACTAAAGATAGAACAAATACAGGAAATATACCAGAAACTAATTACTGAAGAAATAAAAGATCCGCAACGGGGATACAACGTAAAACGAGCTCTGGAAAAACATCCAAGAAACAGTAACTAGGGTGACCAGTCAAGTGCTCGATAAAAAGAGAAAACAAAGAAGAGGAAGTGGTATGATGACGACAGCGACGGAAAGACGAAATATGACCAGGAAAAAAATGCTCCAACACCCAACAGCACCTAACATAGAAGAGTATAAACAACAAAGATCTGAAGCACGCAGAATAATAAAAAAGAAAATGAGAGACCACCATTTGAATACAATAAGAGGAATGGAGGAAAACAGACAAAACAACAGAATAAAAGAATACTTTCAGGGAATAACAAAGCATAAAACAGGATATCAACCCAGAACCGAAAACTTCCTCTCAACAAACAACGGACAATTGATAACCAACGAAAGAGAGAACCTAAACCACTACTTTTGCGAACTACTCAACGAAGAGGTAAATACAGATACGACACTCATAAGCATATCGACAGCTGAAATAGAGCCATAAAGAAACTAAAAACAACAAAGCTGCTGGTAGCGACGGCATAGCTGCCGAGTGTATAAAATATGGTGGAGAAACATTGCATAGGGCCATACATAAGCTCATCCAAAACATTTGGAACACCGAAATGCTACCAGAACCATGGAAGGAAGGTGTGATAGTCCCTATCCACAAAAAGGAGACAAAAAGAAATGCTCAAACTATCGTGGAATAACTCTGCTAAATACATGCTATAAGGTCCTCTCTAGTATCCTGCGGGAGAGAATTGAACCATATACGGAGGAGATAGTCGGGGACTACCAGTGCGGAGTTAGACCTAAAAGGTCCACTATAGACCAAATTTTCACCATTAGACAAATAATAGAGAAATGCTGGGAATTTGACAGGGAACTCCACCAGATGTTTATTGAGTTCAAACAGGCATTCGACAGAGTATGTAGAGCAAAGTTGTGGGAAGCAATGGAAGAACTGGGCTTTGAAAAAAAGCTGATTTTCCTGGTAAAGATGTGTACAGAGGATACAAGATACAAGATAAGGGTGGGACAGAGCTACTCTAATTTCTTTGATATCAACAATGGACTTAAACAGGGCGACTCGCTTTCACCCCAACTCTTCAACATAGGCCTAGAATATACACTTAGGAAAGCCAAGATTGAGACACCAACGGCTATATTCCACCAGGAAGGACCCAACCTACTACTGGCCTTCGCAGATGATGTGGACATAAGTGGCAACAGCAGGATTAATCTTAAAGACGCCTTTCTAAGGTTCGAAAATGAAGAAGAAACATTAGGCCTCAAAAGAAACGAGGACAAGACCAAATATATGTACTTCAGTAGGAATGTTCGTAACAGAGACAGAATAGAGCAAAACTTCTCGATTGAAGACTACAATTTCGAGAGGACAAGACAATTTAAATATCTAGGCACGAACATAAGTGAAAATCACGACATCATAGAGGAAATAAATAACAGGATACAAGCCGGAAACAATGCCTTTTGCTCTCCAGGGTTTAATGAAATCAAGGGAACTTATCAGAAAAACCAAACTACACATATATAGTACAATCATAAAACCTATAGTAATATATGCTTGCGAGACCTGGACACTAACAGCTGCAAACGAAGATCGAATCAAGATATTCGAAAGACGAGTGCTGAGGAGAATATGTGGCTCAACTAGAGAAGAAACAACAGGAATATGCCGTATAAAAACCAACCAAGAACTCAAAGAACTGTATGCGGGTGGTAACATACTAAATGAGGTAAAGGCCAAGAGACTACAGTGGGCGGGCCACGTAAGAAGAATGCCAGATGAAAGATTGGTAAAGCTTGTGTGGGAAACGGCTCCACAAGGAAAACGTTTTATAGGTCGACCTCGATTTAGACGGAGAGACAACATCGCAAAGGATCTAAGAGCCATGAACTTACAAGATGGACTGGAAATTATGCTGGACAGAGAAAGATGGAAACGTGTGGTGGTCTAACCCAAACTAACCCACCAGGGCTTGTAAAGCCAGATATGATGATGATGATGAATAGTTATCCCACTTTGCAAAGCTGTTAGCACCTTGATCGTTCAACTTAGAATGACTTACAAACGCGTACTCAAGTGATCTAATAGAGTATTAAACACTAAGATATGAATGTACAAACCATTTTCTTCTCACTTTATCAGATATAAAGTTTTTTTCGGTATTTGTATTAATAATTGATTATTTCGATTAAGGGATTTTCTCGATTATCGATAATCTAGATTATATGCCTTAATCGATTAATATTATAGAAAATATCGATTACTTCGATTATTTCGATTAATCGAGGATAATCGATTATTACAAGTGCCTAATCGAAAATCGATTATTACTTTCAATAATCGCCCAGCCCTAGGTCTATGTATAGTATGTTCTACGTTTCGTGTCAGTAAAATTGCATAAAATAAAAATATTCTATTTTGTGCGGATGAAGTTTCACTTCTGGTGTTTGATCCACAAGCACACTATTTTTTTTAAACGCTAATTAATTGTTATTATGAAAAAAATATTCAAATCGAAAACAGATACATAGGTATATTTTGTAGTTCTGCGGAGTAAAATCTTGTTTTAAATATTATTAAAACGATAAAATCCACTATATCTTCACGTAACGACTTTCCATATATATTCGCAAAAAAAAATATTTTGAAATTTTTGATTTTTTTTTACAATAATTGGGCATCAGTGGCTTCGCGCCAAATTTAAAGTTGACAAATCCGGCATGTCAAAATGTTCGACTGAAGATTCTCCTTGCAGACCTTTTTTGGAAATGTCCGGCCGAGTCCGCCAGCCTGACGAGTTCTGGGCTCACAATGTTTACATTTGTATTTTTGTCACTTTGCGCATGGCCCTCCGCTCGCTGCGCTCGCTACGGGGGCTCAGCCAACGAAAACTACTAACCCAAGGCATGCCCAAAATGAAAAAAAAAACTTTTTACAAACATAACCTTAAAAAAAAGTCTTGTCACTGGAATCGAACCCGGGCCGCCGCGAAGTGACAGAAACGCACCATCTAACCACTGAGCCACGAGGATCGCTGCAAGCAATTTCCTGGACTATAAAGACATATTAGTCAGAAATGTGTTTATATAATGCCCATTAATTATTAACGTAATTGTAGGATCTATTGTTCAAATGATCTTAAATTAAGTCTTAAGTCTCGAACTCAAATTAAATCCAGAATCCAGTAAAATTGGAGTTTATGATCTTTATTTAGGAGTTGACTAATCGATCAGTATTGTTGAAATGTATCATTTTTCATTTAGTATTGACTCGTTATGTGAATATTCTTATATTCATATTCCTTGCAAGTACAGGCGTGCCAAATTTTGTTTTAAATTCTACAAGTAGTGTTAAAATGATATGTTTTCTTTAGAATATTTATTCGTTTTGGGTTTATTGAATTTCAATTATAAAGAAAATATTCAAGAGTTTTACAGTAAATCAATCATTGTCTACCTTCGGCACTGCTGCAAGAATGTCTTTTTTAAGTGCCTACAATAAACAATTTAAAAAAACAAGGAGCCTATTTAATTCATTTTGAACCATTTTTTTTTGCAAATTAATTTGAAAAAAGTTTGGCTTGCTCTTTGGCCGCTATATATATATTTTTTTTCTTCAGAAATCTTTACAATGGGAGACCCAGAAGTGTTGCCGTTGCCAGAAGTTTTACCACTTCAGATACTCCAAAAGCAAACGTGTTCGGAATGCTTCAATTACCTCACAGTTTTACCCGTCACTGAAAACAAGAATGGCGAAGTATTTTGTGGACGACATAAAAATTCTAGTTCCGCAGTTAAGTCAATGTTTAACACTGTCATGGAATATTATACATTTAAATGTATCAACCACTTCGAAGGCTGTGAGAAGATGTTGGTGGCATCTAATTCTAAAGAACATGAAAAGAAATGCAACTTTGAGCCACATGAGTGTCCGTTTTGTTCCTTCAAAGGTATTTGGTCGCAAGTTCTACAGCATTCTTTGATCAAACACCCTCTCATTGTAACAAAGGATTGTAAATTTAACTTTAAAATTGGCACTGAATCGACGCATTCACTGCTCTACGATGTGATTGATACTATCTATTTGTTTAAAGTAGATATCACACCTAAAAAGTTTCGTTTAACTACATCTGCATTAGCCAAAAAAGATTTTGAAATAAAACAGTTTGCCATAAAATTTTCACTCTATCCAAGTTGTAAGAACAAAGAAACCAGTTTGGCGGATTACTACTTTTTTGATAATAGATCAAAAAGTTATTTTGAAAAAAAAATTGAAGAGCTGATTCTTTATTATGGATTCTGCACTCTCTCTTGTCAGATGCTTCTAGAACCAATAGAGTTGTCGAAAAGAGAACTGGAATTGGAAAAAAGATACAGTGATCAGACACAAGCTTTATGTGAACGGGAGAAATCACTTAATACGTTAAACTGGAACATTCAGCAACAAAAAGAGACTTTGGAAGGTTTGTCAAACCTATTTAAGAAGTTGTGCTCTACTCTTTTCAAATGTAGCAACTGCAATACTGCTGCTAAAGAAATTATATTTTTTTGTCCACAAAACCATTGTTATTGTGAGAAGTGTCACTCCACTCGTTGCAACATTTGTAATGCCATGTGTGAATTGACAAAGATTTTGAAATTTGATAAGATTGTAGTGACATGTGACTGGCCGCAGTGTCGTAAGTCTCTAAACAATTCGAACTATTTAGATCATAGCCGCAGCTGCATTCATAGACCCTACAAATGTCCTATACCTAGATGTACAGATGTGATTTATTCAATTGAAGCACTCTCTGACCATTGGCATTACTATGGAGTGCCATTAAGTTTCGAGAAGTCTACAGAGTTTAATACATATGGAAGTTACGAACATTATTGGGTTGTTCATAATGATTTATACCATGTTATAGTGCAATTTGAAGAGACGTGTTTACAGATCATTATTGAAGATAGCGATGTTTTATCTTTATCAAACCCTTTAAAATTCAAATTTGAGGGATATATAAAGGGTTATAATAAATGGGGGTTAATAAATACGTCAGCCGGCAAATACCTTAAAGGAAAGTATGTATTGAGCATCGCCTTTGCAGTCGAGAAAGTAAATTATAACCCTTCAAGAATAAGAATATCTGTATTGTAGAACAGTATATGTATAATGTATAATGCGCGGCTATAATTTAATAAAGTGCAGTATTTTAGCACCTTAAATATTACACAAGTTTGTTTTACACTTAACAAATGAATGTTTTAATTGGAGTTTGCATATAAATTATAAATGTTTTAATGGATGAATTAATCCTGATTGAACATTCAATGTTAGTCATATAACGTGATGTTCCTCCTGGCATGTAAGATGCATATTTTTATTGCTTTAAGCTGTTATGAATAAATGTCTATTCTATTCTTTGCCTTTAAATATAATTGGTTTAAGATTTAGGTAGTTTGGATTGAGTGATTTAAATCAACGTATACCATTTAGGAGTATTTAGGTTACAAATCCTTTGGTTGCTTTAAGTCAATAGAAATTAATTACCTTTAATGATTTAAATATATTTTAACTTAAATATTTTAGAACTATTAAAGTCAGAAATCATTTTGCAATTTTTAGGTCATTAGAAATTAGCTAAATTAATTAATAATAGATAAACCAGCCTTTTGTAGACAATATAAAATAGTTAATAGTAAATAGAAACACCTGAAACTCCCAGAATAGAATTATACAAACCTAGTTTTTATTCAACACTACAGTAAATGCCTAACAGTATTCATATCATAAAATGTTTAAAGATATTAGGTAGATATGAAAATGAATCAGAAATAATAAGAAAACATAAATGAAACATCATGATGGCATGTCCACTTTATGCGGTATATGTTACAGGACAAATAAACTATATCTTTAAAAAAATAGTAATTATTGGTCGTTTTTAACAAACAAATGAGATGCTTCGTGATAATAAATTTCATTTGAATGAACAAATATGAAAACACCTAAGAATAAACAATTTTAGTTTTAAAAACATAGAAAAAGTATTTAAAATAAAGTTTATGTCTATATAATTTGTATGTACCAAAAAAGACATATGTTACATTACGAACTAAAGGCAATGTGTTTTGTATTTCAAATAATTTTATTGTTTTTTTTCTCAATATACTCAAGTTTAAAAGACAAACAATTTCAGGCTTTGTGGCGATCAGGGCCAGCACCTGATTTATTTTAAGAATTGTTTCAACAATTTGTTAAAAAAAAATAATTTAATTTTATTTGTTTCGAAAATTAAATGAAGTCTCGAATAAGCCCAGGGGGAAAGCGGTCAAAAAAAATAATAATTTTATTTTAATTAGCGAGAATTAAAAACAAATTGAAGTTTAACTTTCACGAAGTAATGCCAGAATCGCGAAAAAGGGTTAATCATTTTATTCATTGTATTGTATGTAAAGGGGTCGCTGGGCTTTTCAGCCCTTCTTCACTTAGACCTAAAAGGTCTTTTGTGACTACCCTGCTTTAGATTTTCCCAGAAATGCCTGCACTTTTCGCGAAGTCCAGGATATTTCTAGGGGCTAGTTGTGTAATATCCTTGGGACTACATACTACTCCTTCCAGATATTTTAGCCTTTGGCGG
Organism: Pissodes strobi; assembly: GCA_016904865.1. NCBI lineage: Eukaryota > Metazoa > Arthropoda > Insecta > Coleoptera > Curculionidae > Pissodes > Pissodes strobi. The sequence goes on along the minus strand of MU184149.1, from coordinate 100,470 downwards.
GTCAGTTCTCTACATTCGCAAAGAATGTGTTCCGCAGTTTCGTTTGCTGAGTTACAAAATCTACAACGTGGATCCTCAAGTATTTTCCATGTTGTGGAGATGGCATCTCCATGGTCCATGACCTGTTAGGAAGGTCGTGACCAGTCTTAGATCGTTTTTATGGAGCTCTAGTAGTAGTCGCTTCTTAGTGTATTCAGGCGAGTGCCCGATATGAATCTTTTCGCCTGTCGTTGTCCTGGAGTGTTTCTCCAGTAGGCCTCTTTCTGCCGTTTTTCCCACTTATTGAGGTCCTCTCCGAGGTGTCCTCTGCATGGTGGTGCCACAGAATGGTTCAGGTCCGTAGAATGGACTCTGTGCTCCTTCTCTGGCCAATTGATCGGCAATTTCATTACCTTCCACTCCTTCGTGCCCTGACACCCACAACAGAGTGACTCTGTTATGTTTAGCCAGTTGGCTAAGAGCGTTCCGGCATTCCCAGGCAAGCTTTGAGTCAAATTCGCACGAGGCTAGTGCCTTTAAAGCCGCCTGGCTGTCGGATAGTAGGTATATTTATGGTTGCGCCTCTCGGTTTTCTTTTGATGCATTCAGAGGCGCGCAGTTCAATGGCATGGATCTCTGCTTGGAATATGGATTGGGCTTTACCTAGAGATTTTGATATCCTGCATAGGACCATAAATCCTGGCGCCGACCCCTTGTTCCATTTTAGATCCATCTGTGTACCAGACCAATTTACCTCGTTCGTTCATTGTTGGCGATTTTTATGATCACCTTAAAGGAGCGTTGGAAGTCCCTTGTCTTTGGCATATGGTCTGTTGGTTTGGCCAGCGATTCGACTCTGATTGTGTCCAGAATCTTTAGATGGCCAGTCAGATCACCTGACTTAGTTGATTCGGTCTGGATTAGTCTGGACGCGCTTAATAAGGCCTCCCTCCTCACGCTTAAATGCAGGGGAAGAAGGTCCAGCATCGTCTCCAGTGCTATCGTGGACCAGGTTTTTATTGCCCCTGTGATACCCAGCTTTTTGTAGCTTGCCTTGAGTAGTCTTTTCCGCTGTTTTGGTCCACCAGACCAGTGAGGCGTATGTGACTATTGGTTTTACAACCGTAATGTGTGACCAATAGATCATCTTGAGTTTTAAACCCCATGTTTTGCCAAAAAGTCTGCGGCATGCTCAAAGTGCCGCTGTTGCCCTTTTGGTAGTCCTTTCTATATGTTCATTCCAGTTAAGCCTGCGGTCGAGGACTATCCCCAGGTACTTAACACTGTCTGAAAGTTCAACCGTCACCCCGTCTAGACTAGGGGCTGTAAGGTCCACCTCTCTCCTTTTTGTGAACGGTACTATGACGGCTTTACTGGGATTGACATTTAGTCCTTCCCTTATACACCAGTTTTTAACAAGATGTAGAGCATTTTGCATTTTGGCCGATACTGTGCCACCATACTTGCCCTTAATTGTGATGACTAGGTCGTCAGCATACCCTTGGACGTCATACCCTTCGGTTGTTAGTTTTACCACGAGTCGAGCTACTACCAAGGACCACAGCAAGGGCGATAAAACTCCGCCTTGCGGACACCCTTTTGCTGCTTTTACCGTTACAGTAGCGTCTCCTAAGGTTGAGGTAATTTTACTACTACAAAGCATGGCTTTCATCCATTTCGTTGTAGTTTCGTCTATCCCTCTGTCTTCTGCGGCCCTTTGTATGGATTCATATGAGGTGTTGTCATATGCACCCTCTATGTCTAAGAATGCACACATAGCCACTTCTTTCGCCACGAATGTCTTTTCAATGTCTTTTACTAGGCATTGGAGAGCATTTATCGTGGATTTTGCCGGTTGCTGGCAAATTGTTTTAGATGTAGTGGGGTTCTGGAGATAAACTCGCCCCTGATGTATTCATCTATGATTTTTTCCATACTTTTAAATAGGAAGGGGGCAGACTGATGGGGCGATAGACATTTGGTTCGTCCGGTGGACGATTCCCAGCCTTTGGGATAAACGCAACCCTGACTTTCCTCCAGTTCTTCGGAATGTAGCTGTGGATATAGCTAGCTTTGAAGATTGTTTTCAGGTACGGTAGGAGTTCCTCACTGCCTTGTTGGAGCAGAGCAGGAAATATGCCGTCCGTACCTGATGATTTATAGGGTTTGAAGCTATTCAATGCCCATTTGATCTTATTGTCTGTAAAGATTTTACCCGCGATGCTTCTTCCCCGTCTGTTGGGTCGTTCAACGTCCCATAAGGGGGGTTCCTCTATCTGGTTTGCTTCCGTGACAGCAGATCCAGGAAAGTGAGTCTTTAAGAGGGTCTCTAAACTCTCCTGTTGTGTCTCGGCGTAGCTGTTGTCCATCTGTCTTTTGATTAGACCGATTCTATTTGAGTGATCTTTTGCTAAGGCTTTTTGGGGTCGCACTGTTGGGGCCAGTTCATTAATCCCTTCACAGAACGTTCTCCATGTCTTCCTCTTAGATTTCCTCAATTCTTTGTTATATTCAGCTAGGGCTCTGTGATAGTTGTCCCAGTTACCCGACATCTTTGCTGAGTTAAAGGTCTTACTCGATTTTGCCTTTAGTTTGTCGAGTTCCCTATTCCACCAGGGGACATCCCTGTGGGATTTTGTTTTCTTAATAGGGCAACTTTTTTCATATGAGGTGATTATTATCTCCTCTAAATGTTGTGAGGCCGCATCGAGCTCCTCTATTGTTTCTATTGATGGAGGTACTCCTTCAACTTTTGACCTTAAGTAATCCTTATAGAGGACCCAGTCAGTTAGTTTGGGTACACGATTTTCATCTAGGCGTTGTACCTCTGCCTCCACGTCGAACCGTATGTGCATATGGTCCGACATGGAAATTTCGTCCGATACCCGCCAGTTAATAATTTGGTTAGTTATGAAAGGAGTAGCTAGGGTTAGATCTAAGACCTCCTTTCTAATCGCATTCATAAAGGTGGGTTTATTCCCTCTATTAATAATGTCTACGTTATGAGATATCAAATATTCAAGAAGGTACTCACCTCGAGGGTTGATGTTCGTGCTGCCCCATTCCCTGTGGTGCGCGTTGGCGTCGCAGCCCAAAATTACCTGCTTGTTTTGCCTGTTGCACCAGCTTATTAGTCGTTGTACGTTGGCTGGCGGCGGGTCATGTGTGTCTCCTGGGAAGTATGCTGAGGCCACCACGATGTTTCTTCTGCCTCTATTGGTGGGTACTTCCACTAAGGCTGCAACCAGGTCCCTGTCCACGAACTCTGTAATTGGAACAAATTTAATATTTTTACCAAATAGTAAAGCCGCTCTGGGCGTTTCATGCGTAGTAGAATAAATCAACTTACATGATTGTGCTGGGAGCCCACGAATTGCTCCTCCATTTACCCAGGGCTCTTGAATCAGCCCTATGTCAAACGTGTTCCTAGTGAAACTGCCATTAAGTACGCTAGAGGCAGCTTTAGAATGTTGGAGGTTCACTTGGAGGCATCTAATATGCCGGTGTGTTTTTTGGGTCGGTTTTGATGTCGCCATCTTTACTTACCGTTACTGGGGTTCCTAGGGTCCCCTTTTGCCTGAGGCTTGTTGTTGGACCCAGCTTGGTCCTTAGAGGTCTTTTTCTGAGGATTCCCCTTAGGCAGTGACTTGCCTTTCGACGATTCCTGTTGTTGTGAGCCGCTCGTGGCTGGTTTGGATGTTACTCCAGAGTTTACGGGGTTTTTATCCTCACCATTCGAGCCGCCCGTGTCTTTTGGGGTTTTTTTGTTTTGGCCTTAGTTGGATTTCTCCAAACATAGCTCAATTTATAGCCCCTTTTTTGAGTTCTATGGTGGATTTTTGGTCCACCGAGAATGTCATTTCTACCGTAGGGCCTACAGGATTTCTCCTGAGCACCCTCCAGCATGACAGGTCAAGGTCGTTTTGAGCCTCTAGGAGAGTCAGGATTCTTTCGTTTGTATGATCCTGACTGTTAGGTAGATATGCCACTAGTGTTTCAGTGTGAGACATTTCAGACTCCTCTACCACTTTGACATCTTTTTCTGGGCTTAGGCTTGCCGCATTGCACTTTAGCCATTCCGCGGTGTCTTTGTTTGCACTTACAAGTGCCAGCCACCCGGGTCTATAGTGAGCACTTTGGAAACTGAGCCTAACGTTGACCCTTCGTCCCACTTTTGCTATTTGTTCCAGAATATTCTCTTGTATGGCCGCCATTTGTTCCACTGACAAGGTTTGTTCTGGATGGTTGGAATGGATAATCCCAATTCTTGTCCCTCCAGCCGCTTGGCTGAAGGTTGGTTTGGAAGCCTGTGGGGATCTTGAGGTTGGATTATTTCCTCCCTTCTCTTGACCCTTAGGCTTCTTTAGAAGTTTTCCTTCTGGAGTGTGTTCCTACGATCGGGGCCTCTTTGTGCCTTTATTGGAAGATTCTCCGAATGGATTTATTGGTTTCCTGGCTTTTTCCATGGCCTGTAACCTATCCATACCGCTTCTTAAGAGATACTTAAACCTCTTTCTGGCTGCTCCGGAGAGTTTCAGGCCTCTAGGGTCCTTTATTTTGAGTTTACCCATGGGGTCCCTCACCTCTTCGTCGCTGCTTTTTAAGAGCTCTTGTTCAGCTCTTTCGTTTTCAGGATTGTCCTGAAGAGTTGATGTTGAGGATTGGAAATCCTCTGTGACATCTTCTACTACCATGGGTGCGTTAGCGCTCCCTTCTGGTGTTTGTGAGGTCTGTGTAGAGTTCTCTGTTTTTTTTTTTGTACTGTGTCCATAAATAGTCCCACGAGTAACGGAGGAAATAAAGTTCACCCACAGCAGTGCCCCGCTTGCTGCGGTAGGGCTTTTGACACTTGTGTGTCGCCTGGTACCCAGAGTTCGCAAAGTGGGAGTTGGGCTTCCCCCCAACCACGCAGTCCTCGGCCTTTACTGTGTGACCTTGACTTGGGGGAAGTTTTATTGTGGCTTTCATCCACTTGGCCGGCCGTTTAAGGCAAGCCCCCACCCTCAGCTGGCGCATCCTCATCATCCACCGGGCTGCTGAGGACGGTATTTCGCGGGCAGGTGTCCAGGAGTCGGGGAGTGTACCACAGGTCCGAGGGTGTCCGGGCCAAACACCCAGTTAACACCAACAGACCCGGGGCGCACGCACCGTCTCTCGACGCTGTTTTTCCCGCTATCATTGAGCTGTCCTTAGTTTCAGCGCTCCTCCCGTTCCCGAAGGCCCGGATAAGAGTGGCTACTTGGCCCCTCCACCAACGACAATCACTTACCATTGGAATATATTTCAATAAGCGGCATGGTATATAACTTCACAAGTTTTTAGAACCAATTTAAATCGGAGTTGACTTATACTTTTGTTTTCGACACAGTAGAACGCGACACAAGATGAACTAACTAGAAAAAAGATCATCTGCGGTCAAACAATTCTTACGCAGGTTCCCCAAACTTTGTTCTAAAAAGAACATCATTGGTCAGAGGCGGTTCTAATTTCCAGTCCCAGCGAATTAAAATGAAAGACAAAAAGTAATGACCTTATAAGGTTCGAATATCGCTTGGACTGTAGCACACACGTGTGAACTAAATTCCGTAATAAGCCAAAGCTTGGCATGGAAAAATTCCGAACTCTGGGGAGATGGGAAGGTAAAACCAGTTGAAACTCGAAGAGTTCTTTTCGTCGAAAATTGGGGCAATTGCGTCATTTCACGTGTTTTCAAGTGCAGGTGTTCGAATTCCGGATCTTTCTGGGGAACAAACGCGTCAAAAAGCTGCTATAAAAGCGTGAAATTATCGGAGAAAAAGTGGTCTTAACTGAATTTTCACTTGCAGTCGGTCGTAATGCTCATAAGAGGCTAGAAATGTTTTAAAAATTAGTCTTAATTTTCAAGTCTGTACTATGGTCTTAGTTGTGACCAAACCGAAATTAGTGCCTCCCAGTTTAAAGGCTCGTGGAAATAACTGAGTAATTGAGTAAAAAGTAAAGTAAAGCAACGTGGTTGAAATTCTTCATCCGTCGAGGGAGAAGATGTTCAAACAGGAGCAATGGAGGCTACGATGGCAGGTTCCGGGTTAACATTAAGCGTTAGACAGTAAGTTTAGTTTTGAATCATAATGTGTAGAGTGCTTGTATATTTGGAAACTTTTATTGTTGTCTGTCTGCAAGAATTTCATGAGTATTTCAGTAAAATAATTCAGTGCTAGCGTTAGATAGTAAGTTTAGTTTTAAATCATAAGGCTTAGAGTGCCTGTATATTTGGAAACATTTATTGCTCTAGGTATTCGATAATTAAATGAGTATCCCATTAAAATAATTAGTGCTAGCATACTCCGTAATTTATTTAGTTAATTCACTGCGGAAAAGAATATTGCTAATTGAATTTATTTAATTAATCCATAATTGTGTGACTGGCTCGTTTTAACTATCATGCTCTCAGATAAAATATAATATTCTAGGGAAGCTGATACACGGAAAAAAATTCACAGCACATAAATAATAATACCGGTGCAAAGACTGATTGTCTGGCGGCCTGTAGATACGAGGTCATATTAGAAAATAAGTGAATAAATTTAGCCACTATTAAATAAGAAAATGCTCCCTTTCAAATGTGTGCTCCCGTAAAAATTTCGCAAGTTCATTACCGACATTCATTCTTCTAGCATTCTTTCCTTTCAAAACATTGAAGGGATAATAAAACTTTGATCGTCCACTAATACAAATAGTTTTCGTGCCATCTTTCCTCCCGATTCTTCCATTCGGACAGTCGTCTCATAGTTTGAGGGAAAAATAATCTGCTTAGAGGCCACTAACGTAAAAATCATATTCTCCAGCTTTTTCCTATCCAAAGCGCTTGTGTAAAGAAGGAATGTTGGTTAGTGTACAAATTAATCATCTGGGAGGATACTGTTCCTGTTAGTGTGTCAATTTGCTTTATCCTCTCAGATTTTTGGCACGTTTCAATTAGCTTGGTGTTATGCGGATCTATCATCTTATTACTCATTAACTGGCGTTCTTTCCTGCGAGATTCGACATTCCCATGGGAAAGAACGCTGGTATATGGGTAACAATCTTGTCGGGCTTGAACGTCGGTATATCGTGACAATAAATATGGAGTGCGCATGTATCATCTTAGTACCCACTAACTGGCGTTCTTTCCCGCGAGATTCTACATTCCCGCGGGAAAGAATGCTGGTCTATGGGTAGCTATTTTCGGAAAGGTAAAGTGCCTCGTCACTTTGGATTTACAGCAGCTTTATTACACCGGCAAAGCTTGAAAACTTTAAATTGTATAGGAAGAGGTATAGGTATAGATAAGCCCTGGATGATACAAAGAAGTTTACCAATTAGGAATTCTGGGAATATTGGGAAAGCCTCACCATTCTGGTGGGGGACATACAGCGAAAATCCCAAACATACACGCAGACTCCTTCAATATATTTTTTTGCAAATATTGCCAGTAACATTTCATTTGCCTGAGGCTGAGGTTACGCTGGTGGAACTGTTCTAAATACCAGAACACTGTGGTGGTCTGGGTTTCATTTTCGATTGGCAACCTATTGTCCTAATTCCAACTCTTTCAAAGGTCTTTGAACCCCCATTAAAAACCAACTGTATGCTTATCTTGAATCCAATAACTTATTTTCATCAAGCCAATTTCGGTTTCGTCAAGAACTTAAACAATCTTTGCGAGTATATTCTGCATGGGTTTGAGGGAGAAAGATATGCAGAGTCTGCATTTCATGACCTTTCTAAGACTTTTGACTGCATCCTGCATAAAATGTTGGTTGAAAAGTTGGTAACATAAGGCTTGTGTGAGGGGGAATTGCTCTGATAAGTAGTTACCTGTCTCAGCGGAGGCAATTCACTTCGGTGGATGGAGTGGAGTCACAGCAACGTTTTATTGATCATGAAGTTCCACCCACAGGGTTCCATCCTTGGTCCTTTATTTCTCATCTGCATTAATAACATAGTATAAATAAACTAGTAGCCCCACTCCCCCAAATATTTTCAGCCGGCCGCTGAAAATCCACAGATTGTTGGCAGCATGTGGAGCGTTTTAGTTTAATCTTTAATCAGTCATGTGTAGGCAGCGTGTTCATAACTGAGTCGGATTTGTAAAAAAAATTTATTTTATTTGTATTTTAATATTTTGTTTGGACTTCGGTGGAAATATATACGAAGCAATGTAAAATACAAATGCAAATAGGTAAAATCTATAGTCGGATCAGCGAATAGATGTAGGTAGTAATAAAATTAGGTGAATGAGGCGACAAGACCGGTGTCAGATTTTTTTAGAAAGAATAAAGCATAACGTGCTGTTGTGCTATTAGAAAACCTAAATAAACTGCTCTTATTGAAAGAAAATACAATCATCTTTAAAAATCATTTTATTAAACAAAAATTAACCAACAACAATATGTATAACGAATATCTTAAGAATGCATCTCTGACTATTAATTCTAATGCATCTTTTCAGCCGCTGATTTTTTACAAGACGTTGCGTGGACCGGGTCACAGGCCTTCAGAGTTGTTTGACATTTCATTTTCACTTCACGCATGGTCCTCCGCTCGCTCCGGGGCGCAATTAAACAAAACTAACCTAAGGCAGGCGAAAATCAAGAAAAAACTTTACAAACATAATTTAAGAAAAAGTATGTATTGCCACTGGAATTGAACCCGGACCACCGTATCAGAAACACAGCATTTAGCCACTGAGCTACGAGACCACTTGAAAGCAATTCGCCCGACCCCAAAGATATGATGTTTGTCAACAATGCAATTCGCGCGCAACTTTGAAGGCCTGTGACCGGGGTTTCGGAAACGTCTACCTTCATTTTTAAGCTATGTAACACGAAGGAAATCATATCACTCTATACGGCTTAACCCAATTTTGTTGTTTTAATGATCATTATGTAACATTTTCGAGAAATTAATATACAAGAAAGCACTGCAACGGAAATGGAACTTAAAACAAACTTGAATTGGTAGCTGGTTAAATGTCGGGAAAGTTGTGCGATCTGATCGAGCTAAAGAAGTCAGTAAGTCTACTGTTTTGTTTCTAGAGGTTAGAGGTAAAACCACTGCTCGCTAAGTGTATTTATGTCGTCATCAATCTAGGCCATGATACTGACTAACAATACAAACACATTTTACCACAGGGTGTTTACACGATCAAATAACCTTGGTGTTTTGTAATAAATTTAATACCTGAAGCAGTTGATATTCAAAAGGGGCACATTTATTGCACTGCATTATACTTCCAACAGCCTGTAGAACACTTCTACTTAAAAAAAAGTCAGGCCTAATAATGGCCCACAACGTTCGAGCAATAATATATACCTAAAAATTTAAAACTATACTATATAATAATTATTTACATATTGTGTCTTCCAACTTATTGAGAAGTTAGAATGTACAAGTAGTCGAAAGTAATTAAATAGTAGGTCACAAAAATATAACTAAGTAGAAGATACCTACATATCTTTGGCTACTACATTCTAATGTAGTCTCAAATATTATTTACTTGGTTTCGTAGTAGTTATTTTGTAGTTCCAATAGTTTTATCTGTGAAATATCATTTGTTGTGTGGATGTAAACATTCAGCTAATATCGTTTTGCAGCTTGCAGCATTTTAGGAACAATGGCAGGCAGGACCGTTGATCCCATTGTTTTAGGTGAATCCTATACGGAGTACTGAGGACTTCACTCACAATACTTTCTTTTACGTTGATTATCGAAAGAGAGGGGAGGCTTTATGGTAGCAATTGAGCCATATTCAATTGGCACCATGACATGGCGGCCTAATACGGGCATAAATATAAAAGTTAAAAACAACAATTGTTGGCTTGGAGAAATCGCCGAAAGTATACTAACAAAATTACTGTAGTAAGCCAAAAATATATTGTTAATTAATAGGCATTCGACAAGTGTATCTACCTATGAAATGTATAAAGAGGTACAAATTTTACACTCATAAGACTCACACAAAATCGTTTTTATTAGAAATGAAACTTCTTCTGCCCTGTTGCATTACTAACCATAATGAAACAACGCGCAACGCATGCGGCAAAACAATCTTATGAAATGTGTTCCTTCTTTCGGGATACTTAGATACCTAAATACAAAGTATCATATTTTGAAATTTCCCAAAATTACTTAATTTCACTGCAGGAATTTTTTTTAAATATACAATCTACTATTGGCAACACTGCTTCTTCTTTTCATGTTATCTCTTTAGGCTGAAGGTGAAACTAATGACCTCATCTTCTTCTTTTTTACTTTATTGGTATTAGCCTCAGTGCATAACATTGTACCAGCTCATCAGTAGCAGGACCCTCAAAATAATTAAACGAATGAACATAAACTGTAAGTGCGTGAAACAAATTTTTAAAACCTGCCGCAATGCTGCATCCATGGATTTTATAATTTAAAGTTGAAATAAACGAATATTGAACATACAATACAAAATATCAATCGAATAAAGAAAGACCGAATGTATCTATATCTATACACATTAAAATATCACTATTTGTTTTAATTAGGAGAGTGATTGACATGATGTCCAGATCGTTCGTGCACGTTATCATACTGACTGACGTTATCTGTATTATTGTTCTCCGATCTGATTGAATCTGTTCTGGTCTGATCCGAATTGCCAGGGCTGGGAACGTAATTGTTAGGAACTGGAGCGTAGATGGGCATACCACTCTAGAAAAGAAAATTCCTAAGTAATGTATATATTTCACATTTCGTTAAGTAGGCAAGTACCTGAATATTCATGTCTTTCCTTATTTCAGGATGGGCTTGCATGACCAACATAGGTCCGATTTCCTCCTCTTTTATTACACAGTCGCAGTCCATTTCATCACATTTCGGGCACTTGTCCATGAAGTCTGATTTTATAGAGTTTTTAAGCTTCTAAAAAACAGCAAGATGTAACTTTTGTATATAAAATTTATAATTGCAATCTTGTTTAGTGAATAAATCAATCAGTACTTTTATATACGGTCCACTGAATCAATAGCTGATGTATCCTATCTTGATTCAACGAAACTTAGGGTAGATCTAATGCATTAATTTCCATTTAAATACGTATATAGATCATATAATTGCAAAAGTATACCGAATAGAACTGCTTAAAATCTATCTGTGTAAATAATTGAAATTACAAGGACACCTTGAGTAGATATAATGATTTCTTTCCCTTCAATTTAAAGACTTTCGTATATAGATGATATAATTGCAGGAGGATAGCACATGTGTTATTAAATATATACTTACTTCCATTAATGTCGATCCAGGTGATCTTACAAATACTATTATCATATAGGCAGGTATACATATAATTGATAGGGAGCAAATTATCCATCCAATGGCGATAGCCCATCTAGGGTAATGATAGGCGCCGTTGTTATACGTTGGAGGTTCATAGTCGATTATCAGGAATACCCATAAAGCAAAAATCATTAGCGGCGTGATCACCTACAATTGGAATATTGTTCAGCAAATACAATACAGTCCATTAAATCGATAGTTAATTGCAACTCACCAGCCAACATATTTTAATAAAGAAACCGGGATGCCTGCCAGTCATAGTTTTGACGTTTTTGCTCAGTCTGAATGCTCCGTAGAACCAAGTGACCGCAATAACTTCGAAGAACGCCAAGTACATGATGGATATTGATGCGGCGTAATGGTCAATCAATTGAAAGAAATATATCCCACCCTAAAATTAAAAATAAAGGTAGATGTCTCTCCCTCTCAATTGAAATGGTATGACGAGAGGTGTGCTTACCTGAGTAACATTCGGTAATCCACACAAAAACGAAATCACGCATATAAGCAGTACCAACACTTCGTGGCACATCAGATGCTTCTTGATCCACCCTGGGAAGCCGTCCTGTATCGACGTCACCACAACCTCTACGATGGCGAACTAAAAAAAAATCTGAATGAGATTATTTAAAACCTGAATAAAGACATTTTTTTTTATTACTTGGCTGTTCAGCGCCAGGCAGATCAACATGAAGAAGAAGAACACGGCCCACAGTTGAGAGGTGGGCATTTTGGCCATGGTTTGGGGATAGACCACAAAGATTAGGCCAGGACCTAAAAACAATCATCGGAATTAAATTTATAAAATGTATGCGTACATTGTCATTATATGCTATAGAGAACGTAAATAAACTAGCCTAGAAAACACCATCTCTATATAATGAATTATTAGCAACAGCGCACTTGGTATTCTATATAGAACATTGCTTCTAGAGTACGGCAAGTATCAGGTGTGCTGCCGAGTGTTTCTAAATGTTTAAGCATTAGGATTATTATGCTTAACGAAATATCGGAGTAATACATGGCGTCATTTTAAACATTATTTAAAATATTAAACCCAACCACGTCATTAAGCAGCGGATATTTCATTTTTAAAACCCATAAAAGGATGTTTAAACCTATAAAACGCCAAAGTGTAAATAATTTTCTTAGTTATTCCAAAATAAATAAACTTTTTTAATGAGCGTTAGCACAGCAACAAGGATGTGAATCAAAATATTCGTCTTATTAGTAATGCTTTATTTACAGATTATGCCAAATTATACTAATAAAATTATTTGTACGACTGTTATCTTATAGATTTATGGTATTTCCGTAAATTTGGACAGTCATAGGTACCACCACATGATTTATTGCCAGTTTCTATAGCAAATTTTACGAGTCTGAATCAGTGTCCGATGAGCTGTCAGCTTGGTCTAGATAAAAGAGCACATTCCTCGAATACAATTTGCTAATAAGTAAAATTTTTAAAGTAAATTGGTGGGATTCCAAACATGCATTCATTTTTCAAACCAAAAATGGCATTTTTAAATCCACCGATGCTGATTACCATAATAAATGTTAACATCGTGAACAGCTGATTACTTTTACAAGCTGCCTACATTGGGCAACACTGTATTAACCTTAAGCTTAATCTTCAGGAGCGGCTAAATGTAGCGCAAATTTAAATCCTAACCTAAATCGTTTACGTTGGTCGTTGCACAATGATAAAAATAAATGGTAAAAAATGGTGGTACCCATGGCCATCCGCTCGCTTCGCACGCACAAGGGGTGCAATCAAACAACACCAACCCAAACTAACTCAAGGCATGCCCAAAATCAAGAAAACATAATTTGTATTTTTAACATTTAGGCTGCAGTTAACCGTATATTAATCGTCCTCTAATAATCGGTTAATAGTGCGCATGCTCTGTATAACTTTTAACGTATAAGATAACACAAAATTGCGGCTTCCAATGATTCTATTAAAGCCCTAAATGAACCAAACAAAAATACCGTTCATCCGTGAATTAATAGAAAATAACTTACCGTCATCAATAACGTCTTGAATGGAAGTCCCTTGTTCGGTCGCAATGTTGCCGATAGTCGCAAAAGCAAAAATACCGACGATCAAACTGGTAATACCGTTCACTAGCCAAACAGCGATTGTATCGTGTAAGATGCTATTATTGTATTTATTATAACTGGCGAAGGAGATCATTGATCCGAAGGCGCAACCCATCGAATTGAAAGTTTGGCTGGCTGCGTTAACCCATACCTTAAAAATATCACGTGATTTTTAGGAAATATAATTAGCACGTGAACTGCTAAAGCAACAACGTAAAAGCAAACGCTGCATAGGGCCCCTTGTATAAGTTCGAGTCCACTCAGAGAGAGGAAGGCGAAGATTAACGATAGTAGGTAGATATAACCAGATAATTAGGCACACATTCACTAAGTTTTAATTTTCATAAAAGCGCTAGCCGCACACCTGATATATTATGTATAATATTATATCTCGTCTCAATCAGTATGAAAGATATCAGGTGTGCTGCTAAAGATTGGTATTAAACGTTCTAGATCAACGATTATAAACAGGAGATAATCGTTGGTTCTAGATATAGTCATGATCTTATACAATAGGCCCTTGCAATTTACCTTCGCGTCTAACAGCAACTCAAACTTTGGCTTGAAGAAGTATCTCATGCCTTTGTCGGCCCCCTCCAAAGTTAGAGACTTGATGAGTAAAACTAGGATGATAACGAATGGAAACGTCGCCGTAAAATATCGGACTTTTGCAGACGATTTGATGCTCTTCCATATTCCGAAATAAATCAGTACCCAGGCGCAGATCAGGCACGCCACCAGTTCCCAGCGGAGGATGTCGAATTCCTCGATTCCTTTGCCGATCTGCAGTACTTTGCGGCTGAAAAAAATCGTCTTTAATACGTATCAAAGGAGAATTTTAAGTTACTTACTCATAGAATTCTTCCGCCGGGCTCTGGCTGAATATAGGCTTGGTAATATTCTGACTGTACTTCAATGGTACCCAACAATACTGGGTGTTCCAGCGATGCGTGCAGTCGTCCCAGGGCTGTTTCGTTCGGAACGAAGTAAAGAAATAATATACGCCGTAAGCGATGATCACACTGTAGTAAGTCGACATTAGGAAAGAGATCACTACGCTGCCTAGACCAGTACCTGGAATTATCGCACATTTTATTGCGTTTAAAAAATTGATATGCCTATTGTGGTAAGTAGAATTTCTTAGGTTTACCTTTTAATAACGGACATAGATGTCCCAGAGCGCCAATAGGGCCTCTGCCCGTGAATTGTCCTACAGCCAGTTCCATGTATAACATGGGACCCCCTATGAAAACCATTATTATGGCGTAGGGAATTAAAAATACAGCTGAAACAAAATAAATGCATGTTCTTGAAATTATATCGAGGGGATTACAATATGAGTACCTAATTAGCCAGACCAAAAAATTATGGCGATATTTACGTTAACATTAGCAATGATTGATCGATTAGCGAAATTCTAATCCAATTGAGACATTGTGTTTGTATTTATTTAAATTATCAGCCCCTTCAGGTAAGACCCGGAGCAGTAAGCAGTGTTTTCCTACGCTACCTGAATTCGTGTTCGGAATAATCCTTTGAATTCCGAAATATTTCAGATATGCTGTTAATTAAGCAATTATGGCGCTTAAGCTACTCGTTTTTTGATTGAGTACAGGCAGAATTATTAAAGCCTAATTTTCAGACGGTCGTTTTGCGTTCAGCATTGCGCGTGGCTTAAACCTGATTGGTGACGCTATTGGGTAGTTTATTGCTATTTTTTGTTAGTATTATACAAGATATCTTTTTCAGCAATTTTACCAAATGTGCCTTGCGCTTGACTGAGTGTATTAGTTAAAGTTGAGAAAAGTACGTGTCTTGCATAATAATCGTCTATTTGTATATTATGTTAAGATCGATAGTACGCTGTAAATCGATAATTTATTACCATCCCTAGTGTGTAGATTATTTATGACGCATGATGGCTAGACGGCATTATTGAAATGTTCCGGTTCAGAGAGCAATAAGACTATAGCTCATCTTATTTTACTCATACAAATTAAACAAAGAGAGCCTATAGCGTATGTGCAAATATTGCCAAGGAAAAGCATTAAAATTTGAATTAATTTTAAATAGTAGAAACTGTGGATTTCAAACGTTAGAAATTTAAAAATAATTTATATTTACAAATGCCTAAAATAATTCAAAAATAATGACATCCACTGAGGTATTATAGAGTAAGAACTCTTTATAGTGTCGTAGAAAGTTGGCAACCGCGCTGTGTTGAGGTGTGATTTTAGATCGCAAATCAACTTGATCATATTTTGCCATAATGCTAGTGATAGTTGGTGCAGTTTACGACTCTTGGGTACTACCTAAATGCGAATTTGTACTGTAAACCAAAGGAAATAAGTATACGTTTCGTGTACCACATCAGGGGGCTTCAGAGTTGCGCGTGCATTACATTGTTGACAAATACCATATCTTTCGGGTCTAGCAATTTAATATTATGTGCAAAAAGGTGTTTCTTCATTTTGGGCATGCCCTGGTTTAGTGTCTGTTGGTTGCGCCCCCGTAGCTAACGAAGCGAGCAGAGGGCCATGCGTGAAGTGTAACATTAGACAATGTTGTCAATAACGCGCGCAACTTTGAAGCCCTCTGATGTGGTACGGGCAACGTCTTTTAAGAAAATGGCTTGATTGTCCTACCACAGAAAAAATGAACATTTAACTTTAAACAGTGCTAGTCATATAATATAAATCAGCTGAGAGGGAACGCAACGTTGCCAATTCTTGGCAACGTTGGTCAAACGTATAGAATTACCTATGCATTTATGTTTCGACAAATTCCACCCAACGGCTCTAGTGATCCAGTAGTACGATTGCGTGTTTCTGAAATGGCACCCCTGGTTCGACTTCCGTCGGTAGCAAGGCTTATTTTTAAGGTTATGTTTGTTTATTTCTTAAAATTTTGGGTTAGGTTAGTTTGGTTGCGCTCCGGAGCGAGCGAGGCGAGCGAAGGGCCATGCGTGAGATTAATAATACTCTTTTAATTTAAAGATAATGGGAACTGAGAATTGGCAACGTTGCCCTCCGCTGTTCCTGTTTCTTTAGTCCCCCTTTCGGGGAACCAATGGCTCTGCTACTAGGCAATACGCCAGTACCAACATTCGTCCGGCGCTTAGGGAGAGGTAGAGCTACCCTTCTACATCCGTTACACGTTATTCCGGTTTGAAGGGCCTTATTCGGTGGGAACCTCCAATAAAACGGGTCTGTGCCCCTGGAAATTCCCGATCTATACACAAATAAGCTAATGAACTGCACGGCTAGTGTCTTATGCAAAGGGGCTTCACACAACGCAGATATAACTAGTTGCTGTCAGAGAGACTTCCCATCTCCGCAGGGCCTACGCCCCGATCTCCTTCAGATCACGTAATCACGTGCAGGAATTTGCAAGAATCTTCGTAGGAATCGACCCTACATTAAGCGACCCACCCTAAACACTGTCCTAATCGGCCACGACTTCCCCTTTCGAACCGATGGGGCCCCTAACGCTTTCTGCCGTGAATCACGTGCACTTCCCGTGCGAAGTCAGGTTAGAAAACCAGGCTTCCTCCCCACGTCCGAACACCACCAACTGCAGAACGGAAGTATGCCCTCCGCTGATTTATACTTGACGATACTCCGACAATATCATTTAATTCCTTCGCATATTTCACTTTTCGAATGGCCCTCCGCTCGCTACTGCTCGCTACGGGGGCTCAAGAAAAGGACACTAACCAGGTGCTAACCCAATCTAACCCAAGACATACCCAAAAACAAGAAAAAAACAGTTTAGAAATATAACCTTAAAAACAATTTTAAACCCCGACGGGTTTTGAACTCGAGTCGCCGAAGTGAAGGCTAATCATGCAAACCCCTAGACCACCAGGGCACATACAAACGATTGGTTGCATCACGAGCAAATAGTGCACTATATAAAAATCGGTCTTTCCCATTGGTCGATCCGCATGGCCCTCCGCTCGCTTCGCTCGCTACGGGGGCTCAAGAAAAGGAAACCAACCAGGTGCTAACCCAATCTAACCCAAGACATACCCAAAATCAAGAAAAAAGATGTTTAGAAACATAATTAAAAAAAAAATTAAAAAAAGCAACGGGGTTCGAACCCGCGTTTTCCAGGTGAGACTCAACGATCTAAACCTCTACACCACAAGAGTTCTTGATAGAAGTCGATTGCATCACGCAGACATATCGTAATACGACCAATAGGAGAGGTCGATTTTTACATAGTGCACTGTTTGTGTAAAGGATTTTTAAATTCGCATCATGACGACATGGCTCGCAGGTGCGCGCGCACGCATGGTATGAAATGATATTGTCACAACATCCGCAAGTCTGATTTACATTTTATGACTAGCGTTGTTTCAGGTTAAATAAACCAGGGCTACTTTATGGCATATATATAATCATATATATAATACGGATATATTGCGTGTGCAGCATCGAAAATTACGAAATCAAAACGAGACAGCAACATATGGCGGTACCGTAGGTAAAATGATATCTTGTACACATGCGCCCACTTTCAAGCAATCAGAATCGTAGCTTCAGATTTGACATTTGACAACGTTCGCTTCGCGTCCAACCAGTGTTGCCATTTAGGGCGACATGTCGCCAAAATGACGACTTTTTGCGCTGATTAAAGCGTGGTGACGATTTATTAAAATAATGTAATTTTTGACGACTTTTTCATATTAGGAAATTTTTAACTATCAAATGGAAAAATTAAACGGATTCGGTATTCATATCAGTATAATATTATAATTAATACATACCCTTTATACAATATATTTAAACTAATGACATCACAATCATTCCTGTCCTGAGCTGAGTGTCTTATATCTGAACGCACCACGGTGTCCTTTGGACCGTCAAATTTCGGGGCTTCCCAGAAGCACGGCGCATTAATGTTGTCGTTTTTTCGCAATCGCATCCCCGTACCTGTTTATTATACTTATTGCTTCAATAGTTCAATATTCATTTGCATCAATGCATCATCACATTGTATCGGCAAATTGGAAATCGGCACGTTATTATTTTAATTTTGCTACACTGCTATATCTCTGTGTTAGTTACTAGTTACACTAAGATGAGCATGAGTGATATTAAGAAATACGAAAATAGGTTTAATTTTTATTTATTTATTTTTTTTTTAATATTAATAAAGTTGAGAAATAAAGCTTGTTTTGGTTTGTTCTTCAAAAAACGCAAAAAATTTAGTTAATATTGACAGTTTACTGCCCTGAATATTTCGAAAAAGATGTGACGACAAAATGACGACTTTTCATGCCAGTCAGTGGCGACTTTTTACTTTGTTACTCTGGCAACACTGCGTCCAACGTTAACCTATTTCGAGTTTCGAGTGTGGATTTTATTGTTATCATTATCTTTGTTTGAATATTTTTTGGCATTCTCTTTGTACTGATTTATGTTTTTTTGTGCATTATGTCGAAAAATTGTTATTTGTGTTTATTTGACAAGAAACAAACAACAAACCAGCGATCCAAGACAACTCTTCACAAGTAAGTTTTAAGATTAAAGGCATAGATAAATATATATATATAGGGGGATTAAAAATTTAATATTTATTATTTGAAAATTGTTGTAGGTTTCCGAATGATGCAAAGGTCCGCCAAGCATGGTTTAAGGCTTGTGGATTATCTGAAGAAGTGGATGATGTAGCAAAAGTTAAAATTTGCTCAGTTCACTTTAATGTGAATGATTATATTGAACCCAATGCAAAGTTACTAGGGGGAAGAATGGTTCTAAAAAAGGATGCAGTGCCCTCAATATTAGTGCCTCATCCGCCTCCTTTAGTAGTTGATGTATCACTTCAAGTTTTATCTGATTCGAAATCTGCAACAGAAGATAATACATTGCTGGTTACTCCTGCCGAAGCAATGACAACAGATTCTGAAATGTGTGCATCTACTTCAACTGCAAATATTTGTCAATTAACTGGACCTAACGGGATGGAACTGCAATCAGAACTCTGTACTAGTCCTTTTAGTGCTAATCTGCAGGGTAAGATATAAAATCTTGTTTGATATTGTAATGCATTTGTTAATTTTCAGTTAAGGAACTTGTACAACGACTTCACACTCCTAAAAAACAAAGATTTGCAGAGCCACGACACATCTCTGAAATTAGAACACCGGATATGGCAACCCCTAAAAGAGCTCGTAGAGTTCTGCAGTTAGTGAGGAGAACTGATAACAACAAATCAAAGAAAATTAAAAGTCTTCAAGACAAAAATAGATATCTTTTAAAACGCATTTCTTCCCTAAAAGATATGATGCAACATTTAACTAAGAAAGGATTGATGACTGAAGAAGCAGGGGAGACTTTAATGGTACATTTATATAAATAATACAAAAATTTTGACCCATGGCATAACAAATAACCATTAAAGGTAAGAAGTGTGGATTTATAAGATTTGGTTTGGATATTCTGTTTTGAGTTGTCGTATATCCTTGGATTAATAAATTCATATTTCATTTCATTATTAGAAGTATATAGTTTTATTTAGTACTATTTAAACATTATCATCCACACTAAAAGTTCAAACATGTGCATGGTTGTGTAGTTACATGTAATATTTGCTACATTTGTTATGCTTTGGGTGTTGTTACGAGTAGAGTTTATCCAGATTATACTCTACAATTTACATATCTTCCTTTTCAGGATATATTACCTAATACTGTGAGAGAAGTTATTTCAAGAAAAATCAAAGGGAAAGGGCAATATTCAGCAGATATACGAAGTTTTACTTTAACTCTACACTTTTATTCTCCCAAGGCCTATAATTATGTTCGAAAACATTGGGAGAAACTTTTGCCACATCCATCAACACTGCGCCAATGGTACAGAGTGGTTGATGGGTCTCCAGGCTTTACAAAGGAAGCATTTGATGCTATAGGTCTTCGTGCTAGTTCAAAACAAGTGATAATTAACTTAGTCATAGATGAAATGTCTATCAAAGAATCTACAGTTTATCATCAAGGTGAGTTTCATGGTGGTGTTGATTGTGGAACAATGATTGATAAACAAGACAATGACAATGGCCACAAATTCTTTGGTTTTTATGGCTGTATCTTTAGACAATAGCTGGAAAATTCCCATTGGGTATTTTTTAAATCGTGGGTTAAATGGAAGTCAGCGGGCTAATATATTAACTCAAGCATTTCTTTATTAGAAGAAATCAATGTTAAAGTGTACTCCATAACCTTTGATGGAGCATCAACAAATTTGAATATGTGCACAAGTTTAGGGGCAAATTTCGATTATGGTACAAATTTTAAGCCATATTTTCAGAACCCAGTGACATCAGAAATTTGTTATGTGTTTCTAGACTTGTGCAACATGATCAAATTAATTAGAAATAATAATAAATTAGCTTTATTCCAAAATGTGTTATACATACATTCCAAGAGAAATATATTTCACATAAAAGAAATCGCGTCAGTCTTGACAACACCATTCAACAAAAGACAACTACTTAATAAAAAAAAATTAATTGTAACATATGTCTTCAGCACATAATTGGGAAAGATTTGCCACTGTTATCGAAATTGAAAGATCGAGGAACTTATTATTTAGCACCATCTAAAGATGTATGTGCTATATGCACACTGTCCGAAAAAATATTACGACAGAATTCGCATCGTTTAACTTCTAAAAATATTCCAACAGTGATCATGAACGAAATATTTCAAAAATTAACGGCTCCATTTAACACCAGCGAAATGACCGATCATGTGATGTCGCAGGATATCCTTGATAATCACAAAGTTCAATTAAGTAAATTAGTTATAAAATGTTATATAAATATCCGCTGCTTCCATGAGGCCAGCAAAATGTCAGCAAAAGATGAGTATATCCGTCAGAAATATACAAAATTAGTATTATTTAAAGGTCAATGATTAGCTATACAACCATTGTTATTGTAAATAAAATTATTTTTTAAACTGTTTTGTTGCTTTTTATTACCTAATTGCAGTGGTAAGACCAGTTAATTATAAAATGTATAATTAACCAACTTACATACTTGTATGTATCTCCTGTGGTAAGGCATGAATATATGTATGTACCTAAGACCTGTTCATTTGGTGCTCTCTCACGAGCCTAAGCGGCTTGGAGCAGGTGATCGATGTTCATTTGGCACGAGCAGCTGAGATTTTTTGGTTCGCTTGGGATGGAGCACTGTGCTCAAGATCAGTTAGATCATGCTCTACTTGCACCTAGTCTGGAGGTGGAGCAGTTAGAGCAAAAGCAGAAAGATGACAGATAATCAACAAAAGCCGCGGAATATAAAACAATAATATGACCTCACTTTTTGAAAGGCATCGCGGTCTTTTTGAGAAAAATATCCCTATATATATAAAATATCCTATCCACGTGCTGTTTTAACATACAGTGCATTCATTTGGGGTAGCTAGGAAGTCGTCCGAGCAGGAAATATCTGCTTGGAGTGCAGACATAGCATTTCGTGTTCTGCTCCGAGCTGATTTCTTTCATTTTCCGAGCAGGTTGAGCAAAGCCAAATGAACAGGCCTTTACATACATACATACTAGATTGCTCTTACGTGAACACATCCATAAGTTCTTCAGTGTGTACCAGGATAGGTGTTCCAAGAGCACAAATGAACCAAAAAGTGAGAGGTAGGAAAAAGTCACTCTTAATAAAAGTGTTTGCTTGTTTAGAAAATATGTTCTACAGGGTTCATATTAAGCATAACAATGTAGATTTGCATAATTAAAAACTTTTGTTTCAAATCTTTTTGAAGCAGCAAAATGAAAGAGCACAAAAAAGAAAAATCGAAAGGCCAAATAAATTTTTCATAGAAAGTATGGTTATTAATATATTTGTAACTAAATATTGATTTAAATCTCTAGGTTCATTTTTGTTGTCAAATATCTTCATAACCATAATTTCTATGAAAAAAGTTTATTTAGCTTTTTAATTTCTCTTTTTTGGCCTCTTTCATTCTGCTGCTCCATTTGTCCTCTTAGACCATCTATCCTGGGAAACACTGTATTCACATAGTATTTTAATTTAGTTTTGGAAATCAACAAAAGATAATTCATTTATGAAATAAAACGGTATTGATTTGTTATTTTAAGTTGTTTTTATGGCCCCAGAACCTCACATTTTAACACAATAATAATTTTCAAATTCTGTCGGCGTGCGTCGGCCTGTAGGAACCGGCGCATGTGCAGTGCCGCATTATGATATTACGGTACAGCAATACACATATGTTTTATCTCCCTTCATCGGTGAACTCCAGAGCTATGATATTCTAATACAACACGCAATATATCCGTATTATATATATGAATACAACACGCAATATATCCGTATTATATATATGCTTTATGGCCGTTACAAAATTGTACTAGCCTATCTGGCCTATGATCTACAATAATTGTACTAGAAATGGCTGACATCTGTTCACATAAGAAACAAAATACATCTTTTAAGCGTTGGTGAATACTGTTTACATTTATTGAAGAAGTAAACTCTTAAAAACTACTAAACGAGATAGAAAACAAAAAATAGCGCCAATATCCTAAACAACAAAATGTCATTATTTAAGTACAATAATGACATTTGTTTAATTGAACACGCCCATATTTTAAGCCAAACAAATTACATGGCAACGCAGCGAGGAGTCTCCAATGCCAATATAAAGGAAGTAGATAATAAGTTTTCTAAATGTAAAGGGAATTGGAGGAAATACCTAAATAATGATACTAGTCCACTATCAATATTCATTTCTTTCGGTGATGATGAATTAGAATACAAGCTCATGCACTGTGCAATAATGTTAAAAGTCAACTGCCTAATAACATTCGCGTCTACCTACCGCAAATTTTCGACCTTCTGACCTGCGCATTTGGCAGCAGCCCGATGTTGTTCAATATTTCACTTCACGCGTGTCCCTCCGCTCGCGCTCGCTCTGGGGATGCAACCAAACAAAACTAACCTAAACTAACCCAATGGAACCCATGGCAATGTCCAAAATCAAGATAAAAGAACTTTGAAAATATATGAAATAGCACGTATGTATGCGTGAAGGCTCAAAATTGCGGTAGGTAGACGCGAATTCCAATAACCATCAAGGTTGATATAAAATGCGCCATTGCCGGACTTAATTAGTTTGTTTTATCTTTTATGAAATGGTAAAATTGTCAAAAATTTAAGACAGTAACAATCAAGCGTTATTCCTAGGTTATTGCGGTACAGTTTTAATAATATGCAAAATGATACCTTATTTATGTAAAGGATATTAGTATAAATGAGGGTTAATAGGTAAATACTTCATATTTTATCTTAAAATAACCCAGGTAATCAGCTACAAATGGACGAATTTTTAGTAACAGAAAAAAATTTATCAAAATACACATCCACTGCGTTTCATTGCGTCATAGACGCGCAAGCAGCACGCCTGATTATCTAAAATAAGACTATACGTCAAGTATCAGGTGTGCTGCTAAGAGTTGTCACTGATATGATGAAATAAAAGTAATTAAGCACAATGAGTATGTTTGCTGCATCTCACCTCCTCCACTTTTGTAACACAAATATGGAAATCGCCATATTGAGCCTAAGCCGACGCTGTACCCTATGCAAGCCAGGACAAACTGTAACTTGTTCGACCAATGCTGCCTTCTCGGTTTAATGTATATGCTGTCTTCGTCTTCCCCGCTACCGTCGTCGCTTTCGTCATCGTACACGTATTCTTCTGGCGGCCTAGAACAAAAAAGCACGTGAAAATTAAACAAGGGAATACTTCTTCATAATACGAGGGGTTTGCTGAAACACATCTTTAATGCTTTTAGATAAGACTCCTATATATCGAGCAGTGTTGCCACTTGAGCAAGTGTAACAAAATGCTTCATGCACTAAAACATAGTGTGCTGTTTCTAACCACACAATATATGAACAGTAAATACTGTACTTTGCTGCAGAAATTAATTTAATCATTTTATATTACAGTGAGTGCATGCCTAAAATGAAGAAAAACAACTTTTTACAAACATAACCTTAAAAAAACCCATCTTTTCACTGGAATCGAACCCGGGCTGCCGTGGTAGAAACACACACCACCCAACCACTGAGCCACGAAGCTCGCTGAAAGTAATTTCCTGAACCATAAAGACGTATATTTGTCAGAAGTGTGTTTATAATGCCCAGGATTCGTGGAGCGGTTATTAAAAAAATGTTTGCTATGAATCTCTCGGATCTGAATATATCCCTTAAGACGGCAACACTGCCATCTAGTTCTATGGTTCACGATTAAGGATTTTATCTGACGTCATTTGAACGGCCTAAATGACAAAACCTGAGCTGAGGTTTCTGGCTAGAACTACATAATGTCCGAAATGTAGCAACTAGCAAGGAAAGGTCAAAGTATTAAAATTTAAACAGATTAAAAGATTCACCGTTCGAGAGTTAATTATATTATGTAAAGCAAATAGTTTAAAATTTTTATTACCACCCGACGCATATAATTAATTGAAGACATTACATAAGCCTATACCGAATTAATCCTAAAAATATTCCATTACTAAAAATAACCGATTTTATCTAAACACAAGCAGTTCTTGCATTATTTAATTAAATAAATTAAATCCGTGTATATAATGTTAATATAAATATATTTGAACAATGAGGCGTTTGACAATTTAATACTTTTATTTGTTAAAAAATTAAGCATTTTATGTTTCTACACAAATAGGCGGGCTTGCGGGGTCGGATTTTACATACTAATTCGAGAAATGCCCTTTACCTATGTTGCCGCGAGCTATAAGGCGGTTTTATGCAACAAAAGCGTCGAATTTTTAATATTTTATACCCGGGTATCAAAAACCACTTTTTTTGAAAGGAAGTTTACGCCATTTTTGTGCCAAACGGGAGATGTCACTTGGGCAATTGTTTTGTGCGCTAAACATTTAAAATTTAATAAAGCGTTTAATTTTCATGTGATAAAAATGATTATGTGTTCTTATTATGGGTGGGAAAGCCATAGTGACTAAAAGAATCACTTTTTGCAGGTAGGACAGGATAATTAGGAAATAGCATAGAAGAATATGTTTTAGTTATAGTGGAGTATGTTACGCGCGTCTACCTACAGCAATTTTCAGCCTTCACGCATGCGTACGTGCTAATTCATATATTTTTCAAAATAGTCTTTTCTTGATTTTGGGAATTGCCTTGGGTTATTTGGTTTGGTTGCGAGCGGAGGGCCATGCGGGAAGTGAAATATTCGAACAACATCGAGTTGCTGCCAAATGCGCAGGTCCGAGGATCTGCTGTAGGTAGAAGCGAGTAGTATCTATTATCGCTTTCCGCCGTACGAGAAAGACGAAGAGCAAAAATAATAGAGGACAATAACAAAATGACAGCTCCACTAGACATCTAAGGGATGTTATATATAATTGAATTTTACTAACCAAGCAACTTTCGGAAATCTGCTTTTACGTTATATTTATGCTATTCGAAATTTATAGCAAATAATATATTTTCAGAGGCGACTTGACGTTCCAGCGCAAAATCGCCACAGCCTTTGCCAGTGTTGCCAGATTGATGTGTGCAGTTCACCCTGCTTAAAGTTTAGGTTTAAAGTTATAGACCCAAATCGCCCAACCCGATTTTGCCGTGATAAAGATAATTTTCTTTAGGATTTATAAAATTTTTATCGTTATTTATAATATCGATAATGGTAAGTAATATTTAAAACCCTTCGATCCGTATCGATAGGCATTGCCATTCTTATTGAAATGGCGCGTTATTCTACTATTTTGTCCTTATGCAAGAGTATATATATGTTATAACTGGGCTAGTGGATGGTAAAGAAAGTAATATCGGATCATGTTTATTTTGAGCCGCAAGCCTTTTTGCGATATTTTTATTCAAATAAAATATGTAGGTCATTTTTCAACTGCGGAGCTGGCACCACTGAAAACAGCAACGGTGGCAATATTAGGCCTGTTCGATTGGGCATTGGTTGTTCAAATAGAAAATAACCAAGTTAGGTGATATTTATGTAATCCAAGTGCTACTAACCAATCAGTATAGGCCATTTTTAAAAATTACTTTGGCGCATTTAGGTCAATAATTGCATCTTGTATTTATTTATATAGAATTTATTTTGCAGCTTTTTGCTTATTTTATTAAAGTCATGCTTGTTTCTAATTAATAATTATTACAGTTATATAATTGGCTTGGAGATATGGTTCAAATACCTATACAGAGTATTGAACAAACGCCCTCTTTGAAACGGTGCAAATATAACGACAAAAAAAAATTACTTCCTGCCGTGCTTATAAGCAATTTGTATTGTTCCTGTGCCCGGCGTGTCCTGCAACGAAATAAATTGGACAATCTGCTAAACAAATTAGATAATTAGCGTCGCGTTACGGCCAACTTAATTAGTGGCATTAAAAAAAAGTGTTGAGTGTCATTGCCAGGGCATCAATTCTTGAGTCATTGGAATAATGAAATGTATCGGTTTTCATGTATATTTGAAGAATACAATACATCCCTAGTTTGGGTTAGTTAGCTCCAATGACACCGATGCCTTAATGAGTTGTGAAATGTTTCTGAAAGCATTTGACGTCATTCGTACGACCAATGCGACTGCTCGCATAAAGAAAAAAAATCCAAGGGAGATAAGTCCGGTGAACTCGCGGGCCTTCCAAATGTATTCCAAGAAATATTCCACTGAAAAGTACTGTTATGCTATTTTCTAGACGCACTAGACAGGTCATAAATAAGCCCGACTGGCATAAATACGTATTAAAATTAATTGTACAATAAAAAAAATGCTAAAACAGTGTCATTGCCATCGCTGACAGACTGTTTATAAACCTCGTTATTGTTTGCTCTAGACGAACTTGGCTTTAAAACAAGAGTGTTTATTTCTTTTATCTGGAAAAATGTACTAAATATAAACAACGTTCATTGTTTATTATTTTGCAATAATTGTACAACTTCTATTTATATTAATGCAACATTAAGACGTAGATATCCTAGTTGCCTAGACAGTAATTTTATAAATTATTTTATAAAGATTTGGCTGTCGTTTGTAGGTCCGACCAAAGATATTTAGGTTTTTCAATTGTATCGAGATAAATATCCTAGTTACGTCACTAGCTAATCCATCAGACAATAAAATATAGATTTAAGATTTATAGCAAGAATAATAATTATTGTCTTACCCTGATAGAGATATGAAGTGCCGAGCTCTCCTTGGAACTATATATAGGTCGCTATACATGCTTTTTTGACGTTAAATACATCTAAGTACTGGCTAACACAGCCGATCGAAGACTAATAACCAAGACAAATTTAGTTATA